>JAHDVE020012459.1:0-79620 GCA_022606495.2 Halesus radiatus
CTGCTAAATTCTGGATGTTAGCATTATTAAAATGGCAGATTGGGAATTATGCCATCCACCCAGTTCTGTTATGATATAAACTGCTAAATTCTGGATGTTGGCATTATTAAAATGGCAGATTGGGAATTATGCCATCCACCCAGTTCTGTTGGGATATAAACTGCTAAATTCTGGATGTTGGCATTATTAAAATGGTAGATTGGGAATTGTGCCATCCACCCAGTTCTGTTGGGATATAAACTGCTAAATTCCGGATGTTGGCATTATTAAAATGGTAGATTGGGAATTGTGACATCCACCCAGTTCTGTTGGGATATAAACTGCTAAATTTTGGATGTTGGCATTATTAAAATGGCAGATTGGGAATTGTGCCATCCACCCAGTTCTGTTGGGATATAAACTGCTAAATTCTGGATGATGGCATTATTAAAATGGCAGATTGGGAATTGTGTCATTCACCCAGTTCTGCTGGGATAAAAACTAGATAAAATAATTAAATAAATATATATCTTTAGTGACCAGATTTGAAAATCCAACCTTCCTATCCCCACTCTTCCCCCTCTCTCTTCATCCTTTCAACATCGAATTTATACAAAGAAAATTAACCAGTGTGATTGCATATCGTGAAGGTTTATCTGATCAATTCGGAACGTATAGTGATCGAATTTCGCACTATAAACTACGATCTCTGTCAGTCAGACGTAAACTTTCTGATGTATTCCTTTTGTACAAAATTATGCATTCATCAATTGATACACTATCATCACAAATCAACATCAATATACCAATAAGAAAATCAAGGATAAAAGACATTCTTTTATATTAAAACCTATCATACAAATACGGGATATTTCTCTGCTTTTCCGCGGATATTAAGAAATTACAATACTGTACACTGCTCTAATAACGAAATATACATTTTTAATGACACAATTAATCAATATTAAAAAAAAACTTTTACCATTAATATCAAACTAATAGTGTGAATATGCCCTTTATAATATGTTTTTGACCACTCACTTCTTTTTCATTATTATTATAATTTTTGCGAAATTATCTTTGTTGTTGTTGTTTACTGTACTTATTAATTATTATTGCTATGTAAACGTTAATGTATGTAAGTTTTGGGCATATTGCCTGTTTTATGTACTAAAATAAAAAAAATATCATGCCATAGCTTCACTGACTTGTGACAGTTGATCTCTTACGCGGAATCGAATTAAAGTGGTGATTTAATCCCACTATGATTTTAGACCAATTGTGATAGAAATTTACAGTTCCCAGTTCCATATACAACATAAGTTGAGTATGTTTTACACGTATTTAATTGGAGGCTGCTCGAATGAGCAAGCATTACAGACATGGGTGATATTGATAAGTCAAACGTTAATAAAAAATGGTAATGGTTTACACAAAATCCCCATTTTGGTTGGAAATACGTAAGGAATGAAATTTGTTTCATTGTTGAGTAATGACTGGAACGTTTTCCATTGCCGAATAATCTGATTGGTTTCCCATCAATTTATCATCCAATGGGAAAGCCCGCTAGATACGATGGCCGCCGCGCATGCGCAATGCGCACGAATACCACTTTGATGTTGTATCTCGTTTATCTGAGTGTTGGTGTTTGCACGGTGGGTTATATTATATCTGTGTAATGCCACATCCGCGTAAGTGTGGGTAATTGTGCAGAAGGGAAAGCCGGGCGTGTAGATTATATGGGTAATTATTTGTACGTACCAAAATGTTATAATATTGGGTTAGTTTATTTTATAATGTATAAAAATG
This sequence comes from Halesus radiatus, assembly GCA_022606495.2. Lineage (NCBI taxonomy): Eukaryota > Metazoa > Arthropoda > Insecta > Trichoptera > Limnephilidae > Halesus > Halesus radiatus. The sequence goes on from JAHDVE020012459.1 coordinate 1,789, forward strand.
ATGGGATTCTTGAGAGATTTTGGATTTAACGGTACTACGTACTTGTAAAGTCGGTAAACTTCATAAATCTCTACACTGGATATTAAATACTAAAATTTTATTAGTTTGCCGTGGGACACACACGTCAAAGACATCTACAGGAACTCACAAATACTTCCTCCCTTTAGCACCATTCCCACCTGTGAAATTACAAATACTATCTTACATGTATTTCAGCACTCGGCACATACTAACACCACACTCAATTACAATCACAACGTACACCAACACAACACAAGAAACCACAACAAACTACATATACTAAAAATACACTCAACAAAAAATGGACTCAAATCTTTAGAATATATAGCTTACACACAATACAATATATTAGCCAACGATATGAAAAATTCAAGCCAATGTGAAAGGTCTCAAAGTAAGGTGTTTAAACCCTATTATTTGAATGAATACCTTGAGGATTTATGCTGTGATGTGTATATGTAATAAGTGTAACTATATAATGTACCAGTGATGTGTTTCTTAATAATAATCGTCTCTGTACACTTATATTATAATATACCAGTTATATGTCTTCATAACAAATGCAAATTATGTGTTGTAAAAAATGTTAATGTACTATGAATGATAATTATGTATCTTAAATATTAACTATGTCTGTTTCTAAAAACTGTACTGCAGGTTCTGGATGTGATCCCACAATGAGTTTCTTAACTCTTTGAAATAAAATGCATAATGTATTGCATGCTTTTTAATAAAAAAATATTTTAAAAACGTCATAAAGTGAAGAAAAACAATTATCTGTGATCCGTAACGTTAGAATGTTAAGTTATCTAAGAAAGGAATCACCTTGCGACTAGACTTTAAACTGAAATGAAAAAAAACCTTTGTTTTAAACCACTTTACTACATTTGTATATTTGTCCAATGACAATTTTTGACAAATGTATAATTTTTTAATAACAAAAATGTTAAGTTTACAGTTTTTTTCATTGGCCGAATCGTAATCAAGATGGCATTGAGTGGACAATTTAAGCATAAGCCGAGTTTGGTTCTTAAATTCATACACAATACGTAAAAATACTATGAAAGTAAGGTACCATTAATCTTTGAAGAAAATTGAGGTTTCAACTTTTCTAATAGTACTTCGTTTACTTACCCTAATTTAGAAGTACCTAGTGTTTGATACGGATTAAAGTGCAAATTTAGGAAAATTTCTACCAGACCATAAGAAACAAACAGCTACAAATACATATACAAAGGGAGTTTAACAAAAGGTAAGCCAACAAAGCTTCTTGTGCTAACAGTGGTTAAATATAGGTGTTTTATTTATGAAGCTAACAAGATAAAGAAAACAAAATTAGAAAGAAAAGGGAAGAGGAAGAGGAATATCGGATCAGCACAGGAGATGCTCTCGATATATTTTATACTCATGCATCAATTTGTGGTCATACGTATTACTTCAGTTCGATATTTATCGTCGATCCCAGGTACTCTTTACCTTTATTATTTAGCAATTAACTAACCCCCCCGGGGGGTGATAGTCTCATCAGGGGCATCACGGATCATTGAATGGCAGTAAAGAGGGTGATGTCAATACGAACGCACTGAAAAAAAGATTAAAATATTTCAGAAATATGCAAACTCATGTATGCCCCACTCTAACAAGCGTTCTGATTGTGTCCAACATCAAATATTTTAACACTAATTTGTTGTATGCCAAGCAGAAGCGGTTCATAATTTCGACATTAATAAGAAGACAAAATAAAAAAAATAAAAAATTATTCAGCCCAAACCATGTTCGCATACTAAGAGTATGTGGCTTATCAGAATAACCTAAAGGTCATGACTAAATGATAAAACTAAAATAGTTGTCGTAAAGCACAGAACCACATTTTATCTTTAAAAATCACAATTTGGCATGCATTATCCCCATTCTCCTCTATATACCCACACCCATACGATGAAGGTGCCTTGATATCGACGTACTTCAGTGGGGTACCTACGTGGAACTATCGCCTGTGTAATTCTCTTTCCATTAATAAGGAACTCCAGTCCAATTTTTTATTATTTTTTTTTATCAATAATGACATTCAAGCTTAAATAAGAGAATATTTAGTTTTTTTTTCTAAAGTTAGTTTTCATGCTTAAAATAATTTTCAAAGTTTCTTTTTTTCAAAGGCCGCCAAAACGCTCCAAATCTATAGCCGGTCAGTTTTGATCAGTTTCGAGGTTAGAATGTCAAATTTCAAAACAAGGATGAGCTTTACCGTGCATACTTGTATATTCTATTCCTGGTAAACCATAACTTAACATAAGTAATAAAATTATGAACCTTTTTAGAAACTTTAACTCAAAGAATAATAATAGTATTGACCATTAACATTATCATAATATCCGTATTGATAATTGGTTTGATCATGAATACTCTCATTTCTTTCATGAATAACAGTTGTTTCTATTGAACAACAATTATAGAGCTTAAAGTCACCCAAATTAAGTTAAAATTTTTCGAAAACTAAAAAAAAATGCATATTTAAAATACAAAACAAAATGGAAAATAATTTTTTTCATACTAATCCAAAAACAAAATGCGCACTTGACACCAGAGATGTTCCAAATGTAATTGTACTAACATAATACGGTGTTTTGATGAGATGATTTTTTATTCACTATTAAATAACGATTTATAAATTCTACGTATAATTAAATATAACGAAAATTGTATATTCAGAATCGGCGTTTGCTGATCTATATGAATATATATTTTTAAAGTCATTGTATTTTTCAGTGGAGTTCTATTACATTCCAAACATTGGAATTTAATGGTCTTTGTGGAATAGGTGTTTTTTTCAGATTTCAGACCGAGAACGTGGGTGCTAATATTAAGAAAGTAACTGATTTTTGTTTCCCAGCGAAATTCCCTTCCTTCGTACTCGGTACAGGTTCTCCTGATGAGGAGTTCATGAAAGATAGAAACCTACCTATAGTACCTATATACTATACTAGTTAATAGCAACTCACTGAATAAGATCACACTATACGTTAGACCCAGATGTACAAGAAATTTTGATTTGTTCTGGACAGACATACACCTGAATAATACGGGATATCGTAATTTTATACGAAAAACGTCAAGATTGAACAATGAAATAACTAAACATCACAACATTGACATTTTCTCTAATTCCATAAATGCATTTAAAATCTCAATACATGAAGCCATGGCTGATGATTTTTTTATGTCTTCATAAATAAAATTAAAATACAAAATTAAATTTAATGCAAGTAAAACTCTTAACCTTCTATTTGTGACATTATTTAGCCTTCAGCATTTTGGACATCTTTGTTTGTTTGGCCATCGCGCAAACAAACAAAATCGTTATTGCACAATTGTGTTTTTGCAAGCATCAAGTTTCAGTGACATTATTATTTGTAACTAAATAATTCATAAACTTTATTGCGTGCACCAAACATGTTGTAAACACATTTGTTAGAGATATTTACACGCCGATTGTATATATGTGATATATAATGTATGATGCTTTTATGTAAATATTTTGTTTGTGTTTCTAAAAATAAAAAAAATAAAATATTTTTTCATCCATTAGCTAATCTTGCAATACCTACATTTTTAGATTAATGCTGTTAATGTCACCGTGTTCTCGTAAACAAACAAAAATAACCCAATTAATATAATAAAACAACTAATTTTAGGAAATAATGGTCATTACAACACATAAACTATACATTCTTGCTAAATACTCTCAAAATACATACTCCAGAAAACAGAAGAAAAATAACAGACTTAACATTTTTATTAAAAATTATTTATCCCTATTAGAGTATCGTGAACCTCTGCAACTAATCAACTTCAAAGAACCTCATCGACAAACATATTATTCTCCAACAATAATTCTAGGACTAACTACCAAATTAACGCACCCATTTCTCACCTACGTATACTTGGAAATAAATTCACCTCTGCTATAGATATATTTAATATAAGTTTGTCCATGTTTAAACGATACCTGAATTATATTTTTATGTTGCAACGATTATAAGAGCATCCCATAAGAGCTATTACTTATCTACAATCCAAAAACTGCAATTTCATACGTTTTTACGTCACCCGAAATACAAAAACAGGTTGATTTTTTTTTCACAATGTCATGCGCCCATTCATATTATATTACGCACTTGTGTATTATGTATCATGTAGATCAGGCTATTACTATTTTTATTTTAAAAAAAAATATATCTACAAATTAAAAACTTCTCCCTTTATAACTTCTCTGTGTCATGCACTTATACATTATTATACATACATAAATATATCATAAATCTGTACACTTATATACCAACTATGTATCATGTTCTTTTTTTTGATAACTTATAGACTTTTTTCTTTCTGGACACAAAATAATTTAAATGTTAAAATATGTAAAAGCCCATCGGGGCGTTATTAAATAAATAAAATAATAATTAATAAAAATAATAAATGTCTATATATTTGTAAGCAAAATAAATAAATATACAAATACTTTTTAAAATTAATGTATAATTTATTTATAAATAGTTACTGTATATATATATATCTAAACGTGTAAATTAATGTAAATTCAAAATAAGGAAGAGCTAGTCATGATTTGTTCAATGGAAAGAGATGTTTTAACGTGGTGGTAATAAATTCTACGTTGAGTTTTTCTGCCTTTCCGCTAGAGGCCCGCACTGTACGTATACAGTGAACACCTGTGTTTCACGCACACTGTCTCAACCGTCTGATATGGATTACCGCTGCACCTACACTACTATACGATATACCAACACAGAGAGAGCGCCCACTCTACTGAGCAACTACGTACCTACATACATAGGTATCTATTATATATGTATAATACCTTTACATAGTACCAACTTTTAGTTATTAATATGGCCGGCGGCTTTACCCATTTGGCTTCAATGTTTGTCAGAGCAAACATATCCATCAAAATATCCCTTGAACATCCAGTATTTATTTCATCGACAGAGTGTTTTTAAATAATAGTACGACTAATACGACTTTATGTAAAAACTAAACTGTTCTAAGACGTAGATTCATTTTTTTTTAATTTTAAAATAAGGGTGCTAGATTGCTGTTTTGGGTGAGTATTTTGTTTGATGATTGTCTAACTATATATTTTATGTTATGTTCATGTTCTAACAAGCCTTAGAGCATTGTTTTTCTGTTATTGAATCCCAATGTTTTATTAAATTAATAACAATTGCTTTGTTTAAAACCACTGCATAATATATACACATTGTTTGAACTGAATATCTTTTCCAAATCAAGAAGATAGTTGTATGAAGGAGATTGAACAAAAACCCACTGAACGTACTCTAAACTTTTAACAATAATTACTGAGAATAGATATTTTATAGAACCTTATATATTACACATATTAAATATAGACCTCAGCTTATATATTTTTTAAATCACATAACAAAATATCTGAAGATCAGATTTATAGGTCGGTAACTAAGTACCTAAATAGTGTGAATGAATTCAAATTTATTTATGAAATGATATCTTGGAGAAGTATGAATAAATACGTGCTTTCCCTGCAAAGGGGGAGGCCAAGAAAAATGTGAATGGGATCGTTGCGTCTATCTTTCAATAAATTATTATCAAATCAAATCTCATCTCCGTAGTAAATAGTAAATATTAACCTGACTTGTTTATAAGATAACTGTTCAGATAATGGGGGAACACACAGGTTTTGTATCAGTTCTGATAAAGTTCATGAAACACGATAAAGCGACGCCATTTTGTGTAACGCGCCTTCACGAGACGCGGGAAATCTGAAGAAAAAACACAAATTACTAACTTATTTTGGAAGTTATTTAATACTAACAAATTTGATTACTTGTAAATATTTATATCAATAGAGAAAAGTATGTGTAATGGGTAAACATTATTCGGAACGAAGTAAAATAATGAACATTTTATTAAAAACATAAATATGTATGACGTAAGTAATGTAAATATTTCTTCAAAAGATGTAAAATAACTTTGTGGAGTCATATTTATTAAATCAATAATAATTACTTTGTTTAAAATCACTGTATTTAATATGTAAATATCTACATGTTTTAGGAGCAAAGCTTCCCTATTCAGGATAAAGAGAATTCAGATAAGAGCGTTGTTCCTGAAACATGTAGAAATTTGTATATTAAATTCAGTGGTTTTAAATACAGTAATTATTGTTGATTTAATGTAAATATCTTTTCCTGAAGATTTTCTGTTGAAATGTTGTCGTGTTTGTGTGTCACATCGACCCCCATTATTATTTTATTGAAAACTGACCAACTTTTGGCAGCCATTTTGAATGACTCTACATTATTTAGCTTTGTTTAGACTTTGTGTAGTTTCGTCTATTAATAAAGGCCTTCCAACAAACTAGTGAATTTCTTTCAATATTATAAAGTAGTTACATAATGTTTGATACTAATTATTTATTATAATATTTTGATTATTATTCATGCTGAGAAGTTCCGCATAACTCCCGCGAGCATTAGAGCCATATGGTCCATTTTGCTAGCGTTCGTGTTTCACCTTATTCACTGACATAAGTCCAAAATGTTTAGAATAAGAAATTGAACAGGAATGTCAAATAAATTCTTATCGACCATTCCATAGAAACACGGAGAATATTATGAATGGTAAAACACTGTGTCCTGTTCTGTTTATGTATAAGAACTTAAAACTACCCCTAACGGAAATTACTTTCTGTACTCGAACGCACATAAGGGTGTATAAATCTTAAATAGGAGAAGAAAGTATATTATTTTATATGCTCAGGTTCCTAATATAAGTATCTTGGAATAATAGAAATGCACTTAACTGATACCAACTTTGACGGTGAACTTTCAGATGCTGGTGATTGATTTCGTTCAACTATTAAAATATGGCTTCACTTGGTGCACGAGAACTCACGTTAAAACTGTATGGAAATTAATTATGGTAAAAAGTATTTTTAATTGTTCTGGTCTGGAGTTTTTAGTCGGCTTCAAGAGCAAAGATTTCTTATGAAGTTTAGATAGTGACTGAATTGTCTAGAATTATTAGAATGTCTCGGGGGTATCTTTAGAGAATAGATATGATAATGTAACCCCGGTATCTCGATGCTATTTTACTAGAACAAATTCAGATAAAGCAGTTGATTCGACTAAAATTGAGATAATGGTGTTTACCTCCGCGAGATTAAAGGTCTGCGAGCTGTGGTATGTTGGGTCTGTTCCCAGTCTGTACAGTCCCCAGGCCCCCTGATACATGTGAAACATTACCAGACAACCAAACTTTCTACAATCTATACAGTAATCTAGACAGTACTTAAAATATATTAAAAAATACCTGTAGTTTTTTGCTAATCTTATATGGTTCTGACGAGAACTCACCAATTAATCGCGCGATCACAACGTATACCTACTATGAAAAATTAAAAAACTTGATTCTTTACTAACATACAAAACTTATTAAAATTTCTTAGCGTGATATACTTAACTACACTTATCTTTTCATTAAACTTCTATTCTACGTTTCTTGACTTCTCTACACTTCTCCACATCATCTCTCCACACATTTTCTTTCTTTTCATTAATATTAGTCACACATGCATTCATTAGTTAAGAAGCTTTCGCACCCCAGACAAAAATGTATAAGATATTATATGAACATACGTAATACGTACTTAACAATGTAAATTGTTAACCAACCTTATCATTTGTAATTAAATGTACTGGGTATGTCTAAATAAATAAATAAAACTTTTAAAAAAGTACAGCAGGCGAGTAGAGAAAGTAGTTTCAGAAAAAAATATGAATGAGCAGAGCAGAAAGAAGGTTTGAATATTATGTACTTACCTAGGACGAGTATCAGGAGAGGATAACAGAATGGTGGTTACGTATTCGACGATTTATCAATATAAATGAAGCACGGGGTGGGTTGCATTGTTGTGTGAGGGATCATTCCCGTTGCCAATCCCCATAATAAAATCATATTACCTTACCTTATTGTTAGGTACAATTTTAAACATGTACCGCCCCTAACTGACATAACCAAAACAGAATTTGTAGTTCCCGGCCAAAGGAAAGTTCTGAGACACAATCGGATTTTTAACGTGTACCGCCCCTAACTGACATAACCAAAACAGAATTTGTAGGTCCTGGCCAATTAAAGTTCTGATACACAATGGTTTTTTTTTATATATGGTTTTTAGGTCAGTATCTAACCTTTGTTTGTTTCGACAAGAAGTCATTGTCAAAAAACCGTTCGAAATAAAGGACTCAAGTGAAAATTACTACGGGTTTAAAATATACATTCCCATAGATTACCAAATGCTGATTCCGAATATATAACTTTTATTATATATAATTATACGTAGAATTTATAAATCGTTATTTAAAATGAATAAATAATCACCTTATCAAAACACCTTGTTGGTACCATTACATTTGGCACATCTGACGTCACGTGCGCATTCTGTTTTGTATTTAAAAAATGTATTTCTAAAATGTGACTTTAAGCCCTGTAATTGTTGTTCAATATAAAAAAAAAGTTTTATTAATGACGTACGAGTACATTATAGTATTCATGAGTAAACCAATTATCAATACGAATATTATGATAACGGTATTGATAAATACTTTTATTATTCTTTGTGTTAAAGTTTCTAAAAAGGCACATAATGTTATTACTTATGTACTCGTATAGTTTTGGTTTACTGTTAATATAATATAAACATATGTATGGTAAAGCTCATCCTTGTTTTGATATTTGGCATTCTAACCTCAAAACTGATCAAAATCGACCGGCCATAGATTTGGAGTATTTTGGCGAATTTTGAAAAATTGAAACTTTGATAATTATTTTAACTATCAAAAATAACTTTAAAAAAAAATATATATATACCGGTATTTAAGTTCAAATGTCATTATTGACAAGAAACAGAAAGACTGGAGTTCCTCATTCCCTTCCTGTTCAATTTAAAATTTCCATTGTAAAATCGCTAGCCAGTATATCATTGTACAGTTTTATAATTTTGCGGAGTTTTAAATTCAGAATCTCTGGGAACGGAGTCAAGGTTCTAACCGCTCGGCCACGGGGGTCTATAACGAATAAAGAAGGTTTTTCTTTACCTAAAAACTATTGATAAAAAGTTTTGTTGGTCGAAATAATGTCTTATCATAAAATCATATGTAGGGCAAGGTTAAAATTGTTAAAAATAACAAATTTTGACTAGTTGATATTTCAACGTGGCCTCTTTACCCTGCAATTGGTAATTCAATTCTGCCCGTTAACTTTTGTATTTACATAATATCTAATAACTTTATCCAATATTTTTTAATTTTGATTGAGCTGATGTGTATCTGGCCTTGCTCGGGATTTTTTAATAGAGTTATAAAGTTGTTATTTCCTGCTTGTTGTTTGGATGCCATGCTTGATTTGACAGCAAAAGTAATGCCCTGTGACGACTATTGCTATCTCAAAATAAAGAAACAAAGAAACATTCATTTGAAAATTTTATTTAATTCCAAACATTTATTTTTTAGTGTTTTGCATTTTGAAAATATTCTACCCAAAAAACCTTCTTCTTTTGAATATATAATCTATGGCTTACCAGAGTGGTATATCTATGGGCTAACCTCAATACAACATGGCAGGTTCAATGTTTTTCAATCTAATTTTAAAACGTTATTGCAACAGTTTTGCATACTGGATTTCATTCAAACTACTCTCTAAACCTTCCCTCGTAATAGATATACATATGTACCTAAGTATCTTAACACTTAACTGAAAACTTATTAAAAGTTTTTGAATGACAAGCACCCGCTTTTCAAACTACTAAAAAGTATATAAATAGATGTTATTTTTTTTACAGATAAATACAACCGGTGTACAATTAGACAAAAACGAAATTTTTGAAATCAGAAAAAACGTTAATAAATAATCAAATATTTAAAAAAAATAGCTGTCTCTTACATATATTAATATTAATTATAAAAACAGTTTCTTTATTAATTTCTAACGTATTTATAATAATTTTTTATTTTAACATTTTTTATAATTTCTTGTTTATGTTTATAATTTGTCTATACTTGACATTATTATTTTTAGTATTCTATACATTCCTGATGAAGAAAGCATTGCTTTATATTAATAAAGTATTGAATACAAAATAATTTAAAAAAATAATTTATTACTAAATAGTAGTTTAACGGGATTTTTTTGTGAAATTTCGGAATTATATTAATAAAAATAATTTAATAAAAACTGATTCAATTAGCACTTGCTTTCATAGAAATCTGTAATTAATATTTATAAAAAGGAATCACTTAATTCCTAACTAACTAACTAACTAACCATCACGCCGTTTCACCGCAGGGGTAGGCAGAGAGGACGGACCGCCAAACAACTCGATCTTGGCATACACTTCTTACTTCATTCACTTTCATTCAACGCCTCATACATTCTCTTAATATATTGGATCAGTCGGTTCCTCCTTCTAAGAGCCATTGCATGCCAATTACGTAATGTGGTATTTTTATACCAAATAATTTAGGTAGGTACTACTACCTACCTATGATGGGTTTTAGTATTTTGCATTCAGGCGGTATTCTTGTTACCATATATAACTATGATAGGTTCTAGTATTGCATTCAGGCGGTATTATTGTTATATACCTATGATGGGTTCTAGTATTGCATGCAGGCTTTATTATTATTATATACCTATGATAGGTTCTAGTATTGCATTCAGGCGGTAATATTATTATATACTTATGATAGGTTCTAGTATTGCATTCAGGCGGTAATATTATTATATACTTATGATAGGTTCTAGTATTGCATTCAGGCGGTATTATTATTATATACCTATGATGGGTTCTAGTATTGTATTCAGGCTTTATTATTATTATATACCGATGATAGGTTCTAGGTTATAGGTATTATTATTATATACCTATGATAGATTATAGGTATTATTATTATGTACCTATGATAGATTATAGGTATTATTATTATATACCTATGATAGGTTCTAGGTTATAGGTATTCTTATTATATACCTTCTATATGATGGGTTCTAGTATTGCATTCAGGCGGTATTATTAGGCTGCCTGGCAAATATTGTGAACATATTCGTTGCGTTATATTGTGTCAAGCCAACAACATAGCATTATTAGACACCCACTGGCCGAGTCCAAAATAACAGTCGTGATACAAACACTGCCTTCAGCTTGATATCATTATTATTTCATGGGGGGACTAGAAACAAACTCACTGTCCAAAACCTGGACTGAGAAGCTTTCGGGATTTTACAAATTTGGGTCAATCTTGGCCATGTTTAGGTAGATCTCTCTTGCTGTCAAAACAATAGTTATATTATACGCGATTATAATAATAGTAATGTTTTATAATCTTATTTTTTGTAACAAAATAATGATATCCTCACTGGGATTTCCCGTGCTCAGGATTTCGTTTACAAAACACTAAAATTACATTATATTAAATTGATGTGGTTGATGAAAAAAATAAAAATAATTCTAACGTGAGGTGTTTTAAGTACAGTATAGTGGTTTCGGTGTTAGTCTGTATTTCGTGGTAATATATTTTCTATTTCAGATCTCCCCATGTAACGTACCCAATGTTTTATTTGATTTTTAAATTTATTATGGTTGTTGTGATTTTTATAGGATAGTGATATTTTTTTGTAAAGTCTAGTAAATCGGGTAGGTATATCCGAGACTCTGTTCCGATTGCAATTGAGTTCGGGAAGAACTTTGCAATCATCATAAGGATAACAGCCAATAATATGGGATTTTAAAAATGGAGGATAATATTAACAAGTCTTGAACTTGAAGTATAATATCGGTGTAGATGGCGTAAAGTGAACTGGTCTCATTAGCTAAGTTGGTTAAGCGGTTACCCCGGATAGGCAGAGGTCCTGGGTTCAAGTCCCAGATGCGACTGAAATCTTTTTATTTTCTGTTGTTTTTTCGGATTCGTGGTTCATTTGGGATGTGTTAATCTTCTTCAATGATTAAATATTTTTATATTATTTTTACAAACGTCAACAAATTTGGGTCTCCAAGAATGGATGGTGCTGGAAACTGTATATTAATATTGAAACTTTGATCTTAACGATACTGCTGATTTAATTTCACTAGTTGAACTAGAAATTGTATCATTTTTGTAGCCACCTGGTAGAGAGCGCTATCATAAGTAAATACTTCTCTCCTGGGAAGAGATAAGGTGTGCAAATAGACCGGCGAGTGGAGGGAACAGCTCCGACCAACAACGAACCGTTCTGACTAAGTCTGGAAACACACACTTTACGACACCTTTCAAAAAATTGTAAATGTCGACAAATAAAAACACTACAAAATGTAGGCACCTATCAAAAATTGTTTGAAACATTACACATGGATGAAAAATTAGAAGGAGTGTCTAGAGAACATAACATTATGACGCTGACGTGAATGGCAAAAAAAGTCAAAGGAAAATATTACCTGCTCTGATTCCCGAGTCGGGTCATGAGGAGACACAGCACAGAGTAAGCGGGAGAGGCGTGGTAGAGGAGTTATAAATATTGTATTTATGAGGCCACATATTAATAAGGGTGACCAGATAATTCAACACACGTATGAAACGGCACACTTTTTTAAAAGTGATATAAATACATTAATAGTACGAAAAAGTAGGCCGAGAACCTAAGCTAACCGTTTTTTTTTTAAATTATTTATAATGTTTTAATAAAAAAAGATGAATTAAATTAGATGAGTTTAGGTTTTCGGGATAGTTTTTTCGTACTTTTAATGTCTTCATTTCACTTTTAAAAAGTGTGACGAATCATACGTGTGGTGAATTGCCATGGAACTATTAATAAATACTGAAATAAAACAATTACTTTCCTTATGATCACGAGCATAATCAGGGTACAAAATTAAGTTCCATTTGATGATGCTTGTGTTAAGCGAAACCGGTCGGTTTTAATAAATGAAATTTTGTGGTCATAAATAAAGTTATTGTTTTATGACATTAATATGTCAAACCACAATGTGACTCCTTTCTACCAAAACAGACTCGGGTAGCCGTCCATCCTCCTTGCTAACCCCTCGGGTAAAGGGCATTACAGTTCAATACATGGACATGTTCAATATTATGATGATACGTTTATTTATTTCAAAGCCTTCTCTATTACTTGTGTAATATTTTGAAATTAATATCGTTGATCAGAGAAACTTTGGAAATATTTTACACTCAGTAAATAGATGGTACAGAAGTCTTATCTAAACAAATACCAACTGAAAATAATAAATAGATATCTTAAGACAACTGTTAGCGATATTGAGTGATCCGATAGATGATTACTGATAGCTGATAAGCCCCAGGAACGTCTATAGATCAGGTGTCTAATTGCTGATTACGTAATAAGCCAATAGATATGGCAACATCGCAAATAATCGAGCCTCGCGTAGGAAAAGTGGAGCATCACTCCAATTATTATTATTTCGAGGCGTGGCGGAGGAAAGCGGAAAAGGTTATGATTCAGCGTGCGTCATTTCCGCTGGTCTGAAAAAGCCTCAAAGGAAATAAAGTGACTAACGGAATACACCAAGGATTCTCGCTAGGTCCTCTTTTTCAATTCAAATTCGAAACAAATGCACCTGCTGTAAAAAAATACTTTCGCAATTAAGAAAATCAGACACTTGTAACATTTTAGCACTCACACTAAACGCACACTTGGAAAAAACAACGTGTTAGCTAAGGGTTGCTTCGTAACGAGTTAAAAACTTAATTAACAATTATAATTTTGCTGAAATTTTAAAGATGTCATTTCAAGTCATAAACTGCACTAATAAACGATTTTTTTTTCACATATTCACATTGAAACAGGGATACAATAATTCCGACGTTAATTTGCGGAGCCTTTCTTCAATTTTGGCGGAATCAACTGGTAAAAGCTAAAAAATGATTCCAAATAAGCCAGACACGACCCATGGAGTGTGTTTTGTATATTAATATCAGAAGAGTTGGTATTATCTTAATTTATCTTAACTGTTAACACTGTTTGTAGACCAGATACCGCCGGTATCTCAATTTGCATTAGATATTGTTGACAATAAACTAGTAGATATGTGAAGAAAAACTTGCACTTGCGTTCAAGTTAACATGGAAGCATAACACAGTAGCGAGCCTTATCAGAACCCGGGAAGATTACACAGGACCTCCGGTGATAAATCTGGGGATATCTGTATCAGGAAGGTTGTTCGGTATCAAACGGGGAGTTCAAACTTACCGTCACTATCTGACAGTTTATCAGATGTGGAATGAAACGAATCATACCTAATCTACCTTTAGGTATGGCTTACCGTGACATATGTTATTACGTATGTTACATGCAGATATGCAATCAAACACCGACAACTGCAGTTTTAATCAAAACGCGAAATAAATACAACAGTATCACAAATCTGATCAATCTTGATTTGAATATTATTTTCATCTCCCTTGCATTAAGTCATTAAAGTTGACAATTCAGCAGTATTATTTTCAGCAACCTGCTATTCTTATTTACTATTGCTTTTCATTGTAATTAACTAGAAAACTTTAGATAATGGCTATAATAATATATTAATATTAGATATTTTTATTGTAATTAAGTTTCACTATAACTAAAAAATATGTAAAGTATAATAATATAAATGGATAGTGGTTTATAAAGTAAAATAGAAATTAATATAATAACAGTTATAGGTTGAAGTTTCACATAACCCGCCTCACTAGGCTAGCCTGTGTTGAGGCAGTAATTTTTCAAATTATTTTACAATTTTATAATAATATACACTTATATTAAAATACGGTTCGTAAATGATAAAATTAATAATTTAGAATTTGGGTGAGTGCACCGGTAAATGCCCTATCATTACTTTTAATCGAACTTTTTACATTGTGTTTGAATTTTTTTTTTGCGAATCAGATTTTTTTATGCTAACTGGAAGAATGTTGTAAATTCTTATAGCAAAGTATCTAAAATTCCTTTGCCCAAAAGTGGTATAAGTTAAAGGAATTTGCAGTAAATCTTTGTTTGTATTTTTATTAATACGAGTGTTTAGTCTTTTTTCATACTATTTACGGTTGTTTGAATAAACATGAATGAGGATTGTTTTAGCGTTAATCTGCGGAACGTCAAATACTCTCATTATATTAAAGATTGACTTGGAGTCTCTAATTAGTAGTAGTTTAAGGATTATTTTTATAATCGTTTTCTGTACCTTTATGATTGTGCTTAGTGCAGATGAAGTACCACCTCCCCATGCTATGATACCATACTCAATAATAGATTGACAGACCGCAAAATAAATCATTGTCAAGTGTTGTTATTCGAGAAAGTTTTGTGTGGTTCTGAAAAAGTGAATAGTTTTTCTTATTTTATTTGCAATGATTTAAATGGCTTTTAGCCGTGTTTGGTGTACAGATCTGAATAGCCAGGTATTTCCCCACCTTCCTCTTCCCCTTCTTCCTCTCCCCAATACCTTCAGCCTCACAACATTCCCCAATTGGGAATGCCATAGTCTCACTGGCTCCAGACGGTTGGAAGCAGTTGGGACTCTTGTGCGGTATTATATAAAATATACATATATATATACGAAGATTCCATTTGAGGTGTGGATCAATGTTGAGGCCGAGGTACCTCATCTGATTAGTGTGCTCAATGTAGGGCCACTGACAATATTCATTGGGATTCACACATGTATGTATTTTAATAGAGAAATCGTCATATGGTTGACCTGAAATATTTATGCTTGATGTGACATATTTAGTTTTCTCGGTGTTCAGTGTGAGCGTATTGATATCTAACCATTTTTTAACTATTCTAATATCCATTTTAGCTTTGTTGAAAACATCTATTCAGGTGTCATCTTCACAAAGTAAGATAGTGTCATGAGCAAAGCTAACAATTTTCCCCTGAATATTAAGGTTGCATAAATCATCAATATACAACAGGAACAAAGTCGGTCCTAATATGCTTCCTTGTGGAGTACCGTAGTCAGTTGAGCACTGGTTGCTAAGAATGTTATTTATTTTCACATGTTGCTGGCGTCCATTAAGGAAGCTTTAAAAAAAAAATTATCTGCCGTAATACCGATTTTTTTATTAATTTAATGTGTGATATTGTATCATAGGCTTTAGAAAGGTCTAAGAATATTGAATTTTTTTTTCTTTTATCGATGTTTTTAACAATGAAATATGTCACAGCGGCAATAGCATCTGAGGTACTCTTATTTTCTTGAAATCCGTAATCGTTTTCTGAGAGCAGTTTAGAACTCAAAAGAAATTTAACCAACTGCGCATTGCTAACTTTTTCAAATACTTTGGACAGACTGGTCTGTAGACTTATTGGTCTGTAATTGTTTATATTTGTCTTGTTCACAGTTTTATGTAGAGGAATAACAGTACCTTGTTTCAGGTTTGAGGGGAAGTGTCCCCGAGTAATACTAAGATTTATTATGTGTTTAATTCTAGCTGCTGCTATTGTCATAAAGTAATCACGGTACAACTAACATTTACACAAATACTCGTATGTAAGCAACACATCGAATATGATATTTTATTGTGAGGTTCGCCAACATAACACACGAGAATGTACGAGACGTTGTATGAATGTGAATGAAGCAAGAGGTGTGTGCCAAGATCGAGTAGTTTGGCGGTCCGTCCTCTCTCCCTACCCATGCGGGGAAACGGCGTGATGTTAGTTAGTTAGTCAGTTCTTATTATCTAATACAAATAGCTTCTTTCAGCTAGCCATGTTTTCAATATATTTATAAAGTGTTTAGTTTTAATACAGATTTTTTATTATTTTTTTTATGTCAGCGGTGACATGTTTATACAGCTAGTAATAATGTGATCTAAAGTTCTTTGTCCATATTTGTTTGTACGCTTAGGAACCATTAATCCTTATTAAAAATTGAGACGAGTATTGAAACTAAATAAAATGAAAACTCACGAAACGTAACTTGACTTGCCAGGATGAAAACAAAGACATATCGTTTCTATGAAATCAAACAAAGCTATACATTTCAAATACACTTTAAAATAATTATACCTAATCGTAGGTAGTCACTTTATTGCTTGTCGGGATTTGAAAAAGGTTTTGTGCTCAATACTTGTTCAAACACGTCTACCTCATGTGTAGCACGATTCTCAAAGTCTGGACAAAGCTTGTTAAATAAAAAGCACCAGTCAAACCGTCATATGATTTTATTGAGTAATTTAAGAAATCATTGTTTTTGATATTGTGAAGCCTTTTGTTGCTTTCGAAGGAAAACGATCCTTTTGCTATTAATGCTTTTTATTGAAGCAAACAAGCATGAATGCTTCATACGCGGATGTGTCATAAGTCATAACTGTCAATAAGTGAACATGATCAAACTTAGATATTTCTGTACTGTGTAGGTGCGTATGTGTATGGGAGGTGCTGATAAGGTTATATCATACGTTTGTTTGTGTGTGTGTGAACAGAGCCTCGATGAGTTATTGTACAAATCGAAGGAGTTTATCGGAGAATCGGTGAAACTTTGGAAAATATAGTCGTGATCTATATATAAATCAAACTCTTAATAATAATAATAATAATTGAATGATTTGCATAGCGCCGTTTTTGTGAAAAATCACCTCAAGGCGGTGTGCAAATATTACTTCCTATTCTTTCAGTTTTATTAGAAAAATTAAGCTTAGAGAATATGTGATCTGTACAGTTGCTATTTTATCCTCCTTTTTTATTGATGTTACATTTATTAGAATATTGGTGGCACAAGAAGAGTTGGTATCTATTTGAAATATTTATAATTTTGAGTACTGGAGAATATTTATAAAATGATCTTAAAAAGCTTTTAATAGATATTTAATTTTTTTACACATTTATTTATTTGCAGTGTTGCGAACTGTGAAAAGAGCTGTAACTCGAAGCATTTACATAACGGTGCGTGATTTTTTAAAAACTTATTCTATAATTAGTCACTTTAGGCAAGTAATAACCGGCTAGCCTAGCTAAGCAGTATCGTCTCTATTTATGAGTTAAACAGAATGTCAATAAGGAACTCCGGTCTAATTTTTTCTAATCAATAATATCGTTCTAACTTCAATACGATTACAAAATATATTTTTTTAAAGAGAGTTCTCATAGTATTTTTTTTTCAAATATTCAACGTTTCAAAACCCGGAAAAATGCGCCAAATCTACAGCCGATCGGTTTTGTGGTTAGAATGTCAAATGTCAAAACAAAAATGAGCTTTGCCGTATATAATTTTACATTCTATTCATAGTAAACCATAACTAAACATAAGTACCAGTGTTAGTTGAAGTTTGCCGGTTTTTTCAATAAAGAAAACGCTTAATTCTCAAGGGAATCTCAATTTTTTTTTATTTAAAGTATTGACCATCGGATTCTATACATTTGGCCCATCTTTGAGGCAAATCATGGATACCAGTTCAAAAAAAAAATTTCTCTTTCGAGGCAAACCATTCGACGAGCCATTTTTCGACTTTTTCTAAATTGGCGAAGCGCTGCTCTGCGAGTGAGTGTCCCATCGATGCGAAAAGGTGATAGTCGGACGGGGCAAAGTCTGGAGAGTACGGCGGGTGCGATAATATTTCCCAATTCAATGCTTTGAGAGCGTCTTCACTACTTTAGCTGTATGAGGCGGTTTGGCGGTATTTTCGATTTGTCTCTCGTTCATTTGGTGTGGTACCCATTTTCCATACTTTTGGATCTTTCCCATGGCTTTTAAATGTTGGCAAATTGCTCCTCGGGTCACATTAAGTGTTTGGGCCAATTGTTGTTGCGATTGGGTTGGGTCTTCATCCAATAACGCCTGCAATTCCTCGTCTTCGAACTTTTTCGTTGCACCAGGATGTTCATTGTCTGTTAAATCGAAATCTCCACTTTTAAATTGACGAAACCATATCTCACATGTTCTAATCACTGGAGCATGTTCACCATAAGTTTCTACCAGCAACCGATGAGCTTCAACTGCTTTTTTCTTTTGATGAAATAAGAAAAGCAACGAATGCCGCAAATGCGATTTACTTGGAACGAAACTCGACATATTCACTGAGGTAACCAACTATGACACTATTATTTTGGCAGAATGTTACTTGTGTATTTTTGAAGATTAATGTCTATAGAAAAATATGATATAGATGCCAAATCATAGAAATGTATACATATCTCTAGCGACATCTATGAGTAAAACCGGCAAACTTCAACTAACACCCCGGTAATCAAAATATGTACCTTTTTAGAAACTTCATCTTTAAGCTTTTTCTAATTTAAAAAAAAATAAATTTGTCTAATTGTAAACCGGTTGTATTTGTATGTAAAATTTTTAAACCTGTATTTATATCGAAATAATGATTGATTTCCAAAATGTGATTGGAAAATTTAGAAGAATTAAGTCATGTAAACTTATGTAAGAAAAGTTGCAATCGTTACAAATTAATTTATATACCCCCGATTTATTGAAAATATAAATATTATTCTTACATTAATGTATTCTATGTTTATTGTTAGTCTATACTTGACATTATAATATTTTTTTGGTATTCAGTGTATAGCTGATAAGGACAGCTTCGCTATAGAAACATGTTGAAATGTATGTATTAATAAAGTAGTGAATTACAAAGTAATTTTTAAAATATTTCCATTTTATAGATAAACAAATGATCTAGTTGATTCTCAATACATGGTTTAATGCGGTAGCTGCAGGGAGGTGCCACAGGGCGTTGAGTATTAAATTCAGACAACGTTAATAAAAGTACGTAGATATGTAAATAGCCATAATTGGTAATAAAATGATGTTGATGATTTAGCACGTCCACACATTATTTTATTATGATCGCACGAATTTCTCGGTATAAACGGTTTATCATTACCTGCCTAGTTGATAACAGCCTGAGCATATTATTTTCTTCGAGATAATTAATCGGACTTAACGATAAGACATCGATCAACCTGCTCAATGCAAATACGCTATTGCGTGATGAGATCGATGACGTCATTTGGACTTCGATCCTACCAGGTACTCGTAAAATAAGGGTTTCAGAATAATATCGGAAAGAATAGCATTTTTTTACTTATTTGCGTGTAAGTAACCCATGAAAAATTATATACCTTTACTAAAGTAACTACAGAGCAGTGGCGTCCTTTGCTCTATTACCAAAGGTAGGCTGTCCGTAGATATTCAAATTGTGGTATAAATTGCTTATTGTGTATTAGAAAACGACCATTTTATTATCATCTTCCGCTAATTAATGTAGCCAACTGAATAATTTAGTGTACAAGTTCCTTACCGTATTCATGTAAAAAAAAACATTTCGGTCAGTCATATCTCAGGATAGGCACAGCTTTTCAGTCTTTATTTATTTATTTTATTTTACATGTAAATTTACATAATGCATTCCATATATACATCGCATTAAAAAAAAGTCTAGTTCCAGGGAATATTTCTCCCTTTTCCTGAGTCAACTGTGGTTAGAGTTTCATAAATGTGGGGATAATCTTCTCTACCCAGTGAGCGGGCTGCCTATTGCTGCTGTAGGACTTTTATTTATTTTTATTTAAAATAGTTATAAACTTGCTGTTAGCAATCTTATATTTAAGCCCGCTCACTAAGGTAATGGAGGGTATAAGATGGAATTTGGGCGGAGAAGGAAGGGGTCGGTGCTGGTGGTCCAGCGGCCGAGATTAAAGATGGAGGAATTCCAGTTCGATTCTAATTTGAAGTAAAATGATTTGGCTAAATCTATCATATCTTTGAGTGGAGGAATTTTTGAGCCCGTGTTAATTATGCTATTCCTGACGAACCGGGGACTTTTGGTGAATCGTCGAAGCAATAATAATCCATTCCTTTGACAAATATACCCATATTACGTTATTGTTAACGCTCATTACTCGATACATACTTATTAGCATTTTGTATTGAACAATATTCATTGCAAAATTGAGAAAATTGAAAATCTTGGAAAATGTTAACGTCATGCGTTAGCTCATTTAAGAGCATGATCATTCTTCCTCAGGCCATTACTAATGGTACATTAGTTCTGCATCTCGGAACAAGGAAGGTTCTGTGGACGCAATGGGACTTTTTTTCAAAAATCTCCGTATTGCTGATGTAAACGCTCAAAAGGATATATGCTATTATCAGCAATGCAGTTTTAGGAAAATTAATGATCTATGGAAATCAAACAGTTCCCGGGTTTCGAATAACTTGACATTTTTTAATTTCCTGCCAGCATCACAGAAAGCGGAAAATGTCGCTTGTGTCGTGACGGTAGTTTAGGATGTGAAAGGTAAAAAGAAAGATAATGAAATACGTAAGGGTATTCAATAAACGTTCTGCCCCAGTTAATATTGTTCCATGATTAAAACACGCAATTCAATAGTCTTAATGTTGCTCAATTAAAAAAAATTGTGTTTAAAAAGAAAAAAAAAATCAATTTTTGAGATAGACAACGATTAAAATATCTACATATGATACCTACATAAAGCGAATAAAACATTTAGGTTTTTCAGGTTGAAAAAATCTGCTTGCAATTCTACTAAGTGCTACGATTGAAAAGGTCGATATTATTGATATATATGATAACCATAATTTTTTTTTTAACAAAACTGTAGATACAACGCGTTTGTTTATAAATGATTCCGCCAAGTCTGGAAATAGTTTTATAGGTTGGTACTTACTACCAAAATAAGAATATTAAATTGATTGATGTTAATTATCCAACGATTAAACGAATTAGATTAAAATTGTTTACTGAATGAACTAATTGATAATCAATTCGGTATCATAATTTTTCATGAAATATAACATGCAGAAATATCACCCTAAGTGCTTGTACTTTCTTTACGTAGCGGGCATCATAGATATCAGAATGATTATCTATGGGTACCATGAATCATGCGGTTGACTTAATTTTAACTTTGAACATTCAGAAAACGTTCGGAAGATATTTACCTTAGAATCAGATTATAAAATATGCATTACGGTTGTCCAATGGATCAATATCACGTTCTTTGTACTTAACGAAAAAATATCAGTCTCCTTATTTTAAATGCTCAAAGAATGAATTCATTTGGGCCGTGTGTCGACTATTTTATTCGTTTAGTTTATGATGATGTATGATTTTAGACTGAGGGTAAATGGTAAAGAGGAAGTGTTTGGCGGCCTCCGTGGGCGAGGGGTAAGGCTACCGACTACGAATCCGAAGATCCCGGGTTGAAATCCCGGCGTACGCAAATAAATTTTACTTAATAAACTTGTGTTATTTCACAATTAATTCATTAAAATAATACATAGCATTTTTACGCACGTTTCAGAGTGGAAGATACTTTCAGTATCGCCCTGGTGAAAGACCACCATTCAGAAATGAAACTTTGCTTGAAATGGCTTTATCCGTGTTTGGTAACCATATCTGAATAGGCAGGTATTTCCCAACCTTCCTCTTCGCCTTCTCCCCCTCCCCACTACCTTCCGCCTAGAACATCACCCATTTTGCGGATGCCATAAGCTCACTGACTCAAGATGGTTGGGAGCAGTTGGGACTCTTGTGCGGTATTAACGTGAATAAAAAAATTAAAAAAAGACGTGTGAATTGAAGAAGTAGGGTGCATGTGCATATTTAGTCATGAATAATGTTTCCACTGTGGAAATATCGATGAATTTTAAGTTAAACGTCTCTTATTTGTATAAAAGAATTTTTTCAAAAGATTGGTATTCACTTTATGGGGTCATTATTAATAAATGTATTAAAAATTACTTTATGATCAACACTTCATTAATATACACACATCAACATGATTACATAAAAAAACAACACTTTTTTAAACAATATTCCACTTTTTATTTTTGACCGTGACCGGTTTCAGCCTGTGACGGCTATCTTCAGAAGACTGAAACCGGTCACGGTTAAGTGGAATAGTGTTTAAAAAAGTGTCTTTTATTTATTTATTATCAGGAATTCCACCATGTATTATGCAGTTTCAAAAATAGAAACATATCCACATATTTCGAAAGCGATGCTTTTATCTTCAGGAATATATAGAATACTAAAAAATAATAATGTCAAGTATAGACAAATAATAAACATAGAACACAATAATGTAAGAATAGACAAATTAAATGACAAATATAATGACTATTCTTACATTACTGTGTCCCATATTTATCATCTGTCCATACTTGCCATTAACAATCTACTTGCAGTGGCTTAGTGGGTATATGTTCCGACTGTATATAATTAATATTGTACAATAATTTTTTTTTTTTTTTTTAGTATTCTATATATTCCTGATGAAGAAAGCATCGCTTTCGAAACATGTGTACGAGTATATTAATAAAGTCCTGAATAAGAAGTCATTTTTAATTAATTCGTCAAATATAATAAACTAAAGAACATCCTCCGTAAGGAATAAAAACCTGCCCACTGCCGCAGTGGAGTTTTTAGTTATCATTAAAAAATAAACCAGTATAATAATAAATCCAAGTAATGTATCTATAGATAATCTTTTATAATTGTGTTATAGTCAGTAAACCCTTGTTTAGGAACTCTGTAAACAAATAAAGTCAAAATATTGGAATCGGCCGGTAAATGTGGAAATCTACAACACATGCTCTTATCGAATAAAATGTCATATCGCGAGTGGTAGACATGTTTTTGTGCGATTTCAAAAATATATATCTTCTCAGACACAAAAGGTTGGGTAAACACAAATAGATATTCTTTCTGATTTTATGTATCCATCTTTACGTTCTTCCAATAGCTATAAATATATTTTATTAGAACAACAACACGTTTTTTTTAAATGGTTAAAAAAATTTGGCACATTGGTAATGAGGAATGATAATTTTCTGTCGATGCGTTCTTTGGGTTTTGCAATAAGTCTCGTTCCGGGTAACTAGTGCCACCACTTGGTTCGTTGCGCAGCGCGACGTGCGTATGGATCGGGCACACGAAATATGTTCGAATATGGAGTTGGGTTCCATGAGAGTTGATCACCCGACAGTTGGCCACCCGATAGTTGATCCCCCGACAATTGTTCCCCCCCCACAGTTGATTCCTCGGGCGGTTGATCTCCAAAAGGATTATTTCTACTCTACATCCTCAATTGAAATGGACGCTTAGATGATTCGGACATGTAGAGCGAATGAAAGAAGAAAGGAGTATAAGGAGAATATATGACGCGAATGTGAATGGAAGAAGAAACCGGGGACGTCTGAGAAAGACATGAAACGATCAAGTGAATCAAAAACATGAGACGGGCCATGTCAGTAGTCGAAATAACAGAAGAGAATGCATGAGACGATGTATGAATGTGAATGAAGCAAGAAGTGTATGCCAAGATCGAGTTTTTTGACGGTCCGTCCTCTCCGCCCACCATTGCGGAGAAACGGCGTGATGGTTAGTTAGTTAGTTAGTAAATTACATCCTCATTTGTAAGTATGCAGAGAGGATATGTGGACGTATAACAAAAGTTGATAAATATATCTACAGGCTTCTTGGGTGGAAATCCGCCGATACGTGCAGATATAAGTATATATACTTTTGTCATAACTACGACCATATATCCTCTCTGCATACACCTTTGGGGAAATTTACTTAGATTATATGCGGGTAGAAACCTATAGCGTATTTTCCTTAAGCCGACTGCATGTATAAGTATTACAAATGAGGACATATAGCAGAAATAATCTTTCAGGGGATCAATTGCCCGAGGAATCAACCGTCGGGGAGATCAACTGTCGGGGTGATCAACTGTCGGGGGGCCAACTGTAGGGGAATCAACTTTCGGGGGGCCAACTGTAGGGAAATCAACTTTCGGGGGATCAACTGTAGGGTCACGATGGAGTTGAATCCTTTCAGTTGTCATTTTTTTTGTTGTTTCTAAATAAATGCATGCTTATAATTTTATATGAAAAATAATTGTATAACTAAAAAGAGCTTCTATTTTTTTAAAAGGAATATTTTTTATTAAATTTTCGACGGTATTAAAGTAATGTGAATTTTCCACGTTTTCATTATAATGCTTGATAAAACGTTATCCGAAAACTGTTAGCTATCTTGGATTACGATGGGTTGTAGACAACTTAATTATTTTAATAATTTCTTCAATAGATGTTAAATCATTTTGTGGTGTCATTATTAATTACATTTATAAGAATTACTTTGTTTGCAGCACTTTAATATAAATATCAAAATTTTTCGGAGGCAAAGCTTCCCTCAACATGATATATAGAGTATACTGTGTATCCTGATGAGGGAAGCGTCGCTTCTGAAACAAATTTTATATATATATTTTAAACAGTGGTGTAAACAAATTAGTTCTTATTAATTTGAATATAATTAAGTTATTTATTTAGAAACGAAAAAAGATTTTACAACAAGCATAACCTTTAAAATGGATGCTGAAAATATTTTCTATTTTAGGTATTTCACATATGTAGCATTTACCCTTTGTGGGATTCTCATAATGAGATTAAATTATGGTTTTGTTCTGATGAGATTATGAGCTATGGAGATTTGAATTATCCCTTGAGTCTATATTTTTCATATGCTCGATGACATAAAATTAACAAAAAAAAGTGTTAAAACTCGGCAAAGCCGGGAAAACACGAAATTTTCTTTTTAAGTCTTCTTATTTTTCGTATGGTGGGGGTCATGGTGGGATGCTGAGGTTATTCAGCCAATCTACGACATCGCGAGTCACTTGGTTTAGCACAGATGTGCCATAGGGAAACTGATGAAGGAGATATTCTTCAACGATATCTTTTTAAGTAAAACTGTCGTATTTTTTAGGATTTAAGTTCTGTATAGTTATTTACTTTAAGGGCCAGCATTCATAAATGATCCTAAGCATCACTTAGCGGATTGCTAACTCAAGCAATTAAAAAATAATAATCTGTAAATTCTACACGGGTAGTTAGGAAAATATGTAAGGTTTCGAAATACAAGAATCCTCAAACTGTATCCTTAAATTCAATGAAATACATCTCAAAATGTTAGAAAATATCTGCAGTTTGAAAACAAGTAAAAGTAATTTTAGAACGTTCTACCTTAAATTCCAGTATGTATTTTAGACAGAATTTTAAAGATTAAGGTTTGAGGATTGTTATCCTTTGAAACCTTATACATCTACCTAATTACCCGAATAAAATTTGTAATATTTCTTGAGTTAGCAAAGTAACCTGCAAAGTGTGTATTTTGGGTGCCGACCGTTAACATTAATATTTTTAAATAAAAAGTTCTACTTGCTCTTTCTTTCATTCTCTATTGAACAAATATGATGGTCTCATTGATAGCTGCAGGTATTTTCAAAATTATTTAAGTGCTACTATTGTATTAAGTTTATCCTCACTGTAACAAAACTGTGCTACGGCTTCATTTTTTTATTTCATAATTTTTTTAATACTTGCTGATATTTTTATATTTTTATCATATTATTTAAATCGATATTATGTAATTGGAGTCTAGTATCTCTATAAGAAAACTGTTATGCTGTTTACATATTAAAAAAAAATCCAACTTGTGTACATTGATCACAACATGCATGCACCTATATTGTTTTATTATTGCGCTACATTTGTATGATGATTGTTATTTATTGTTGTATTACATAATATCGCTGAACTAAACTCCTGCTGAAAAGTTACTTGCAGTGGCTTAGTGGGTACAAGTTCCCTTTGTGTGTAATTAGTATTATACAATAAATAAATAAAAAAATAAAGGCCTATATCATCTTAGGGGATGCTGTGTGAAGGGTCTTGGATCTTGAAGAGACCCATGTTGTAGGATGTAGGAAAAACAGGGGCTGGCAGATCATTATACAGCCGAGCTGTTGAATACAAGAACGAGTCGTAGAAGCGACCCGTTCTCATATGACACATTTCTACCGTGTCA
Source organism: Halesus radiatus (assembly GCA_022606495.2). Lineage (NCBI taxonomy): Eukaryota > Metazoa > Arthropoda > Insecta > Trichoptera > Limnephilidae > Halesus > Halesus radiatus. Next base: position 28,782 of record JAHDVE020012459.1, read on the forward strand.
AAATGTTGGGCGGGCGTTTGGCGTGTTTCCCGACTATGCACCGGTGCCGAAGAGATCAATGACGCTAGTTCCTCAGAGAATCTACCATTAAAATACCGGTAGAATAAGGAAAGGATTCCCACATGACGCCTGTGCTCTAAAAATTGCAGTCCGTTTGTTGAGATAGGCGAATTTATCAAAAGGACCGTTCGTTTCTGCACAGAGTAAAGGGATTTTTTCAGCTATTTTGGGGCTCCCGACCATATGTGGCTGCCAAATTCTACAGTCGGGCGCACTTACGATTTATACAGGGTCAACAGTTGTGTACTATTAAAGTATCTGCGGGCTCTACGCCCAGCTTCTGAGAGGTTTACTTTACTCCGGCTTCGATGGAGACCCCATACTCGATCTGGTCACTTAAGGTTACACCAAGGGTATCAATGGAGGGTCCATTGGGAAGATTGTTATCTGATAGGTATTTTAACCTTTGAACCATTATTAAATAATGAAAAAACACGTACGTATGAAGTGTGTGGGTTACTACTACATTTACTAAACGTATACAAAGTGCCGACATCTTATAACAAATATTTATTGGATGTCGATGATGGATAGGATAAGTAATGTTTGATCAATTTAGCTACCGTCGTTACTAGTTTTCCTGTGTTGTTTCACGCCTACCACCCACTACCTACAGAGAGGTGGCACTCCCTCGTTACCGTCACTTCTCTCACTGCCCAATACCTAGCCACTAGTTTACGCTTTCCACCGATAGAGGAGGTAACGACAGATTACTGGCGACGAACGTGAGTTGCCTTCATGTCCCTGTGGTACCTACCACTAGCCCGTGCCTAGTTCCTTTACAAGTGGTTACCAGTTTCACAGCTCACATACACATACACATACGGACAACACACAACATCGTGTCATACGTTTATATACTTAATATTACCGAAGAATGGGGTGAATAGATACACCCAGTATACTTGCATTTCAACTTTTCTTAAAATCTTAAAATCATTTTCATGTAGCCAATATTAAATCCACTTTTGCCAAGAAACACGAATCTTACCTCGCATATCTCATATTCAACATCTTCCTAATAGAAACCTCTCAACATATAACGCAAAACACCCTAAAATGGTTATATAAAAACTTCAACACATGGTCAATAAACAAATAAACGAATTTCATCACCAAATTACTTGCAAACTCTCCTTAATCTGATATTCGCATATACACTTTTAAACTTTGTATTTTAAATTTTATTTTATGTGTTATACGCATTTCCTTATACATTTTTAAGCACTTTTCTTCATAATCCTTTATTTGTACATCAATATATTTATTTTTTATTGTTACCCATCTCAGAACAGACATCGTCTAGTGAGACGGGTAAAGTAAATGTAAATGTTGAAAATTTATTGCCAATAAAGACCCGGGTTGCCGGCAATGAAAATTATGAACTTTTAAAATCTTTTGCTTCTGTTGCAATATCGAATTATTTATAAATTATTCTGTAGGTACCTACATAGAAATAATTTAAGAGTTAAGAAATAGATTACAAACACCTCTGTTCATTAAAAAAATGTGATATTTATTGCCTTACAAAATAATTTTGTCAGACGAAAATAATGTTTTATCAATAATAGCATATTTAAAATAAAGTAAAACACTTTAACTTCTGGCCTTGCATATTATAATAATTATATCTTTATTGTAATTAAATGTAACTATTTAATTTAACTGAAAAACCTGTATAATATAATAATGTAAGTGTACAGTGGTTCATAAAAGAAATTAGAAAATAATATAATTAGAGTTGAATTTTCAGAATTAGAGTTGAAGTTTCACGTAACCCGCCCCACTATATTAGCCTGTGTTGAGGCAGTAATTTTGAAAATTATTTTATAATTTTATAATACCTATGAATATACACTTATATTATGAACACAGTATCTCACCACACATTACGATGATTAGAATTTCAATGTTTTAAAATTGTTAATTTTAAATGTTTGGCAATAGGTATATTTCTTTGTGGTAATTTGATGTCTTGATTTATTTTATCTATCTATTGAATTATTCGCCCATCTGGGCTTTACATGGATTTTGTAACATAAAATAAAGAGTTATCAAAAATTATAAGTACATAGAGATTTGAAACAATAAAGTAATGAACAATTTTTTTTACGTTTAACAGTGACGTAAAATCTAAAACTGAAAAAATATTATAACAAAAGTAATTAACGCAACATTATCCAAGCTAACATACTACATGTTGCAGGATTCATGAAATTGCTGGTATAGATAACACTTTACTGTATAAATGGAGTAAGCAAATATATCAACAATACTTCAAAACTGTTGTCCAGATCACACATCCCATTGGTTGATGATTGAGACTGATAGTTGGTTGTGTAAGTGTAGCAAAAAAATGTTACAGTTTATCTTGTGTTCCTCGTCGGTACATTTAATTTAATAGTGGCGAGGATGGCAGGGCTGTCAATTAGGTTGTTAATGATTCTATATAATACGACTAGGTCTTAATGTAATCTATTGCCTTATACGAGTATGTTATGATCCAGTTTACAGGCTTATTAACAAAACGATTATTATTGAATAATTTAAGGATTTTAACTGAGCGAAGTATAACTATCTGGGGCACACAGTTTTCACGTGAACAAAGTCCATCGATGTTGATTTTGAGAAAATGAGACACAAAGATATTTATTTTTTACGAAATACTCATATCCCGACCTAACATCTGTTTTCATCTAGACATCTGATGAAAATACTCATATCACGACCTAACATCTGTTTTCATTTAGACATCTGATGAAAACAGTTATCTTAAAATACTCATATCACGACCTAACATCTGTTTTCATCTAGACATCTGATGAAAACAGTTATCTTAAAATACTCATATCACGACCTAACATCTGTTTTCATTTAGACATCTGATGAAAACAGTTATCTTAAAATACTCATATCACGACCTAACATCTGTTTTCATCTAGACATCTGATGAAAACAGTTATCTTAAAATGGTGAAAATCTTGGTCACTAAGACAGTTTTGGAGCTTTGAAAATAGATTTCACCAATAATAACAAAAATAATATTTTTGGACTCGGACCAATTTTGAACTGACACCCCATTTATAAATGTGTATTATATTTTCTCTTATTTAAAGGGTTAGAACAGGAGAAACCTATTTTGCTCAAAGTTTCTTCAAGTGCAATGAATTTTTGTTTTAATTAATGTCTCTAAATTTTTAACTATTCGTAATTCATATCCAAATGAAAAATTATTCTCAAAACCTGCTGAAAATTAGAAAACCTTATTGAATACGTGACTCCGAGGGGATTGAAATAAGAAGTCGCAGACTCTCTATGAAGTCATAATACTATCGAGTGAATCGAATATTTGAGTTATGTCATGTAAAGAGTCAGTATAATTAAAGATTATTGTGCGGAGGTGATATCCATTTATATTTTTTAAATTTAATATAAACACATATAAAATATTTAATAGTACAGATATATCTTAATATCTAATTACAAAAAGAGTATACATTTAATTGACAAAGACAGCACCATCTAGCGACAGTAATGGTAACTAAGTATAGAAATACAATACATCAATAACGTGACACAGATACAGTTTTTTTTGTAGTACACCATAGATACTACATAATACATTATCTAAAAAATAGAAGAGTAAAAGTACATGATAATAGAAATGCTAACAATGTGGCGAATCCAAAATGAATATGAACAAGTTGTTACATATAAAATATTCACATTATATCAAATGAAACACTCAAACTTCGTTTTAACCACATTTATTTTACACGCCTACCGGTTTCGGAAAAACCTTTCCATCGTCAGGGCAAAGTGTATTATGAACGATGGAACGGTTGTTCTGAAACCGGTAGGCGTTGAAAGTAAATGAAGTTAAAACAAAGTTTGAGCGTTTCATTTGATTATAATGGATAACCACAAATGGATGGTTTCATACAATAGTACTCACATAAGATTTGAGTGTTTCATTTGATTATAATAGATAACCACAAATGGATGGTTTCATACAATAATACTCACATAAGAGTTTGAGTGTTTCATTTGATTATAATGGATAACCACAAATGGATGGTTTCATAGAATAGTACTTACATAAGATTTGAGTGTTTCATTTGATTATAATGGATAACCACAAATGGATACTTACTAAGATTTGAGTGTTTCATTTGATTATAATGGATAACCACAAATGGATGATAGTCGCCAGGAGCATAACTAGTACTTCGAGGATGAGAATCAAATGTTGACAGTAGCCAAAAACCTTCAACGAAAACTCCTCGCTTGTATACGTATAGTCGGAACTAGATGTTTCTTACAAAAATCTCACAACAATTTGGTCGTGTGATAGTGTTTCACTTCACCCCATATTACCGCAGCCCGACACACGTAGAGTGTGAAGCGTATAACGTAACTCGCCCGAACCATAAGTCAAACGTTGGCTAAACAGTCGAAAAAACGGAGCCTTGGCGCGAGGACGTTACGTGATACGGTCAAACAGTCGGACTAGGCTCATCCTTTGGTGGTACTAGATCATGTGAAGGAGTACTAGGCGCTTACGGCACGTGTGACAAGGGTATCTACTACCCACCTATACTAAAAAACTACCCTTAACGTGAATTGTGAAATAGGGTAATTTTTTACCGGTTACCTGAAAAAAAATTTTTTTGTATATATTTGTGATTTTATTAAGTCATAATTTTTAAATCTTGTGATCGAGATTAGTTTTAGTATTTTTTTTTTCTTTGTGCCAAATATAACTTATGCGTTTATTAATAATAATATAATTATTTGTAATTAGTTCAACCTAATCTAATCTTAAAAACGCTTTCCGAGAAATATTTTGAAGATTGTGATCAAAAGCGTTTTAGTACGTCAATAATATTATTTTATGTTCAAATAATACATAACACCTGAAGCTACTAATACAAATCGGTAAGTTGTTTTTAATTACAACCCTTATTTCATTTCACACATCTCGAAATTTCTTTTTCCGATTCTTTGATAACGATAATGAAATACGAAAATATTACACCGATATTATTTATAATTTCTTCAAAAGGTATTCACTTTGTGAAGTCATTATTGATGTGTTTATTTTCATAATTTGTCTATTCTTATATTATTGTGTTCTATGTTTATTATTTATCTATACTTATTATTAATATTTTTTAGTATTTTGTATATCCCTGATGATGAAAGCTTGGCTTTCGAAAAATGTTGATTTGTATATATTAATAAAGCGGTGGTTACAAAGTAATTTTTAATTAATTTATATGATTATTTGATCACCCGCCTATTATAGGTACCTCACTTTTGTATTTATAAGTATGTACTTATCCAAGTAAGGATTGAAATAAAGTCCATTACACTCACAAACAAAACTGTGTATCTCATGATGAGCTTTGGCGTTATGAAAATTGAACCGCTTTGTTTTCTAATTTAATATGAGTTTTTAAAGTTTGAAATATCCATTCAACTAAAAAAAATTAAAAATAAGGTTACGTGTCGATCTCCACAGTTTACCTATGTAAATACATTAGGGAAAGGAAAACATATATTACAAATATTCCGAAAATTTATAACGAATAAACTATACACTCACATGCATGTCTTTGAAACAAGCAAGAGAGAATACACCAAGAAATTAAAAATTTCTCGATCTGGAAAAACACAAAACGAACCGAATTTTTCCATTGCACCATCATAATTATTATTCACACTTTTTGGTTTTTGTAATTTTTTTTAATTGTTTTTTTTTTAGATAATTGTAAAATCATTTCACAATATTACTGTATTATAAATGCGCGAACAGTTTATCCCAGTGAGGCGTTCATGAAACATTATCATATATTAATAATTTACAGTACCTACGCATCATTATATGTAATAAAATATTGCTTATATGTTAATAAATATATATAAATTAATAAATAAATAATAATTTTAAAAGAAAAAAAAAATTGGCTATTGAGTTCATCGCAGCCATGATATATTTTATTGACGTAAATTCGTAGCAAATTAGTAAGAATATTTAACCGGTCGCTATAAAAGCCATGTTATTAGTGATACTTTGAGCGAGATTGTGTGTTTAATGGTGCTTTTAATGCGTTATGATTTTATAAAATCGGCAGATTCCATGTAAATTGATTTAAAAAAAACGACTCGCTCCATGACGAAATTCGCAAAACACCTTCAAAATATTTTTTGCAAACCTGGGATTTTCTAGCATTTACTAATTTTAAAACTTAATTTAGTAAATTTACATCGACTGAAACTGGCGGATGTACTCACATTTAAATGCTGAGGAAACTTTGAAATTACAATAATGCTTACAAGAATAACCCTTGGCACACAGTAGTCACATTCTTGAGCCCAAAGGTAGCAGATAGAGTAGAAATCGAGATAAAATATTTTTATTTTATTTAAAATATTGTACGTAATATTTATATAATTAAAAACTGTTTTAAACATTTAAAAAAAACAAAATCAATTTCACAGACAAAATTTGTAAATTAAAAAAAAAAAATAAAAATAAATATAAAAAATTATTTTCGATATTAATTTTACATAAATATAATAAAAAAAAATTAAAAATATTTCTGAGAAATCGTATTAAATTTTTTATAATTATCTTTATGCCTCACTTTTGCACTTCGCTTTGAAGTAGGTCTAAGATTAATAAGACAAACTTGTATTATAATTTTACCGCACTTAAACAGCGAGCTATTGAAATTCCGTACTAAAAAATTCAACCGTTCGTGTTAATATTGTCCTAGAGAAACTCCGAAATGAATCCCATACGTGCGTTATAAAATCATCATATATAGGGTTTTCTGTTCTAAGAAATAGTTTATACAAAACTAATACTCGTGGCGGTTCAGCGTCAAATTTTTGAAGTGTGCAAATCGTGGGATTCTTTTAGCTGCCCGGGTGCCCAACGACTATGGGATTTGTTAATAGTGAATTTGTACGAATAGTATTTTGCAAGAATCAATAGATTCTTTTCTGTGATTATCGTGTTTTAAGTTGTTATTAACATTAATTAATTACTGAAGATAAGTTACCTTTTCATATTAAAAAAAAACAATCGTTTTCTTGCATAAATTGTGATTCTCGTAGTTGAAACAATTTTTTTTTATATATTCATAGAGTCACAGATTCTTAAATGAATCGAAAATTGTATCTTGTTGCTAAGTCGCTAATCTCTGGGGCAGTGATGCGAAATTCATTTAGATCTAGGGAAAAATATATGTTTTCTTCAATAAATCTATAAATATTTTTTGGTGTCATTATTAAAAAAAAAAAAAAAACGATTACGTTGTTTAAACGACTTTTTAATATTTAGATATCGACATGTTTCGGAAACTGAGCTTTCCTCATCAGGATATACTTTAGATCATAGAATATAAAGAGTTATGCTGTATGGAGCGCCACTCCGTCGCCCGACGCTTTATTAGGCATCATTCTTAATTCTCTAGGAGCCCGCTTCTTAGTTGCTTTTGCGTACATATAGACAAATGATGGCGGTAGAAAGAAATGCCAAATTTTGTTTTTTCGTATTACTTGCATATTTACTGTTTTTGTGTTTTCTTTATAGAACTACATTTTATTTATTTCTTTATCTAACATCAACGATATAAATATATCATAAACAATCATTACATGTCACAATTAACTACAAGCATTAGAATATAGCATAAAGAATTTGACAAGGTGACTTCGTAGAGTATATAAAGAATAAGAGTTCATGAAGGACATAAAAGTAAAATATATGCGTACATATAAAACATATAGTAAACTTAAGTTATATTAATATTGATTGAAAAAATATGATAGCCTTCTTGTACTTACCTTCCATGCAGTTAAATACATCCGCTGCATCTGCTTATCTACTAGTATTACAAACTTCATGTACTCTAGGTACAAGCGAGTGTTTGTAATGCTCAATCATGGTGTTGTCACATTTAAACAGGATTTTGGAACGAGTTGCTCTCGTAGGTATATTAAATTGAATGAGGTTAATTAAACCAGGGATCTCTATAGTACCATTTATAATTTTGAAAATAAATATCAAATACGAAATAATTCTTCGACCTGAGAGATTTAATAAATTTAGATCTTTCATCAAGTAATTATAATTAATGCTTTCAATGGTAATACCTAACTTATAATTAACGTGTCTTAGGAATTTATGTTGAATTTTTTCGATTAAATCTGAATGTATTTTAAAATCGGGGGACTGGATGGAGGAGTTATATTCAACTTGACCTCGAACTAAAGATGTATACAAAGATTTCAAGGTTGAAATATTCCTAAATCCCATGGAATTATTAAGAATGAAGCCAAATTTCATTCTCAAATTTAAAAGTATTTAAATCTTTATTACTGTTGTTGTTTAAAAATACACAGGTTCAAATCCCAGCATGGGCAAAGAAAAAAAAATTATCCTTGATATCGGCGACCGCATCACTCCATACACTATATCATGGCCATCTCATCCAATGCAAGACAACAAATTAACTTAAAGGTATGGTGTAGAATTTGGTTTACACATGACGACAGTCACCGGGGATTCCTTGAAGTTATGTTTTGATTTTTTGTGATTCGTATATGGAAATGAAAAGCATCAATTTTAGTATTTTTGTTTTTAGTTTTTTATAGAAGAGCAATGGAGGGTTAAGCCAAAAGTCCAAAGTCCCGGATTTTTTTTAATGTTCCTCACCGAACATAGATTGATTGATTAGTTCCTTTGCTTTCATATTCATGTTTTCAAAAACGGACATAATGTTCTCCAAGCGATTTTTCTTTCACTGAACTTAAGATACCTTCGATTGCGTCAACTTTTTTCTTTTACCGCCTATTTAAATTTTGATGTCTTTAAGTTCCCATTTTCTTACAATTTTTATTTTTTTTATTTTGTTTTACGTTTGGCTCTGTAATCTGAAAATAATGAAATCATTTTTCAAAAATACGTAGTTTTTCGCTCTACCAAGAATACAGTCCTGAATGATTTTATAATTTAACAATAAGTTTAGGAGGAATAGATACAACCCAATTAACTCTAGCTACGGAATTGCAATTATTTGTTTATCTCTTAATAACATTTGCAACGTTTATAATTTCTTCAATACATTGGTATTCACTTTATGGCGTCATTATTAATAAAATAATTACAAATTATTTTGTGTACACACATATATATATATATATATATATATATATATATATATATAACAAATAATTAAATATAATTAAACATATTGCAATAAGTAACAGTTATAGTACTAAATGAATAGATAATATATTAAATAATAAGTTTGAGAAAAACAAAATAAATATTATGAATATCCACAAATCACTGATGTTAGTGAACAGCTGAGAAACACATTGTTTTTAAATAATAATACTACAAATTTAAATAATTTAAAACATCAAACCAGATATTTATTATAATAAAAAAAAATAAAAATATATATTGTAAGTAACAAAGAAAAAGACAATATTTTAAATAAATCGGGGATATAAAAATTAATTTCTAACGATTGCAACTATTTTTACATAGGAAAGACTTCTAGAAATTTCGAGGGGTTTAAATAATAACAATTATTCTGAATTTGAAATCATATTTTAGAAACCGATCATTCTGTTGATATAAATAAAGGCTTCATAATTATACATACAAATACAACCGGTTTACAATTAGACAAATTTGAAATTTTAGAAATCAGAAAAGCGTTAATAGAGAATTAAATTTAACTAATAATCAAATATATTTTTTAAATTTTTGTATTCTATATTTATCATTATATTTTTTAGTTTACTATACATTCCTGATGAAGAACGCATCGCTTTCTAAACATGTAGATATGTACGAGTATATATTAATAAAGTGGTGAATACAAAATAATTTTTAATTCATTTACTTGTAATGTTTACTCACTTCTCGTATATATAATACATATACGAGAAGTATATACATGTGTATATATTTTTTTGTTCATTTGTTGGGAAAACTCAGCCTAAATAAAATAGCATATGTAACTGCACAATAATGTTTCCAACACGGGTAGAGCACTCTATGATCCTCAAATTACTTGTTTTTATTATTGTTAAATTATTTATTTTTTAATGAATACATAAAGAAGCAACATGAAAATTCTATTTTCATAGATTTTTACGTCAAATAACACATTATATGCGATATTGTGAATTATTGGACAAATATTCCATTTAGGTTACTACAAATGAGGACACCCTAATCAGGTCCAGAGTCCATCCAACACTTATTCTGTTTTTTTCCTAAGGGTCTGCTACATTCAGTATACTCTCGTCCTTCCTATTCCTGCGCTTAGCTCCATGTCTCATTTGCCATACATCATCATTGTTGGTATTAGATACGAGAAACACTAACCTTCGACAATTATAAGCAAAAGTAGTTAAAGGTAATGGTTCCTAGATACAGATACCTACCTCATGGTACACAGTAACACCTCGGGAAGTGGTGACGTATTGAGCGTGTCGTCATCATAGCTTACTTCCATACTTGCTTGTTTCGCTTTATTTAAGTAAATGTTTGCAGTCAATAGAGGGCACGCACCAAACTTGCAATACGCAGAAAGTATGAGTGGTTTCCTGACATTAAAAACTGCGTAAATAGTGCCTACCAAGTACTTATAACTATCACTAGCAATGTAACGACTTTCCAAGTGAAATGTTTCTTTTTTGTAATTGCGATTTGTGTGGAAAATCCGTTGTAACTTTTTGCGATTGCAACGTTGCGATTTTTTTAAAATTTAATATAAATCAAATTTAATAATGCTGTTATTAAATTCCGGTATTTTTACATTTTATTATTGTGACAGCTGTTTCCGCATTCATAGACATTCTCAAACTGGCGAAATCTACACTGAGTCGACTTATTTATATGATTTTATTTTCTCCCACCCCATTCTAATTTGGACGGGTTTATAAAATTATGATTTATTATCGGTAAAACCGATTTAGTTAGAAAATTCTCTATTTATATAATTCTCTATAATGGGTCTCCCCGTATTTAAATGATAATGTTTTCTTAATTAAGTTCTTTCAATGTGTTATATTGTTTTGATAATGTGAACAGTGAATATACTGAAAAGCGGTGAATATGTAATTTTCTTTACATTATTAATTGATGTTACATCAGGATCATTCATTCGTCCATTAATTTCTAATTGTTCAAGTAAATTTAATCTAAAACCCTATGAAAATGTCCTTGAACGCAAAAACAGTTGTCACAATATTAAAAACTAAAAATACTTGCAGAACTTAATAATAACATTATTAAATTTGATTTACACTAAATCAAAAAAAATCATTTGAGTTCTACGAATTAAACATAAAAACAATTAATAATTGCGCACGTCCAGGGTAAGTATATCTCTATCCTGTTGGGCAACATTGTGAGGCGGGTTAAGGAGGGGCCTGTAGGAAGGGATTTGTTAACGCGTGCTTTGAAGAGGTCCGGATTAAATGTTGGAGGTAAGACAGATGCCGGTAGCTCGTTCCACATACTAGCCGTTTTGCACAAAACGAGTCGGCGAAACGACCCGTTCTCATGAAGCCGACATCAACCGTGAACGAATGTTCTGCTCGTCTCCGTCGGTTCACGCGGGTGCCCCGGCACGGAGAGGATCAACGCTGGTAGCTCCTTCGAGCAGGCTTCATTGAAATATCTGTCGAACAGACTCAGTATACCTACATTGCGTCTGCGCATCGGAGATGGCAGTTACTCAACTGTTAACAACTTGTTCTTTGCACAGAATCAATCAGGTTTATCAAGTAGTTGGGAGCTCCAGCCCAGAGGTAAATTCCAAATTCAATTGTTGGACGTACTTAAGATTTGTATAGGATTAGAAGTTGATCACTATTGAATAATCTGCTAGCCCTATACAAGACGCCCAGTTTCTTGGAATAACATTGAATATCTGCCCCCGATTACATTGATTCTATTATTAAATTATAATAATTGAAATATCCTAGCGATTTTAGACATTGATAGTATCAGACAATCACTGGAATTCATTACCACCCAGAAGTGATAAACCTTACACCTGTTGCCCGAGAAGTCCTCATCGACAGGAGGTAGTCAATTCCAGAATGCATTCACGACGATTCACTAAAAGTCCGTGGTTCGTCAGGAATATCATAATTAACACGGCCTTGAAAATTCCTCCACTCCGAAAACCTAAAATAGATTTAGCCAAAACATTTTACTACAAATTAGAATCGAACTCGAATCCCTCTATCTCCAACCTCGGTCGCTGGACCACCAGCACCGACCCCCCCCGTCTCCGCCCAAATTCCATCTCCATTTCCATTGTGAGCGGGCTTAAATATAAGATTGCCATCAGCGAGTGCTGCTAGCACATAAAATACAGTTTACAATTCTTTGAAATTAAAATAAATAAAAGTCCTACAGTAGCAATATGCAGTCCGCTCACTGGGTAAAGAAGATAATCTCCACATTTATGCACCTCTAATCATAGTTGACATAGGAAGAGGGAGAAATGTTCCCTGGTACCCTACACAAAAATTTTACAGTAGATATATACAGTCAAAAGAATGGCATTTCTCACACACCGGTTAGACTATAAGGTTTCCAGGTTTTCTTTCTTTTCTGTGACCGGCCAAGAGAGTGAAACTGCCCGAGGTCAGTGAAGTTATGTTATCATCAGCTCGAGGGAATATTGCGAGGCTGAAAGAATTGGGGGAAGTGCCTGGCTTTTTAGATCTGATTGCATTTCAAGCAATGTTTCATTTTTTAATAGTGGTCATTCACCAAGATGGACGTGATTCCCTTGATTGATTGCACGAGTGACGTCACTGTCACCCAGTCAGTCCAGTGAGTTTAACCGGCGAGGAGCGGAGAGGATGTAGGGTATGTGTGTGTGTGTGTGTGGGTACTAGGTTCTCGAGGCTCGGGCACTTCCTCCGGTGCGGGGCAAATAAAATAAAACTGGTTTATAAAGGAAAACAAATATTTGTAGCGAAGCAACGGGAAATCACCAACACCAAATCAGACACGCGGTCAGACTGTCGCAACTTTACTCTGCTTTCTTACCGACTTAGTTAAATTTGTTTTAAGCCTTTTAATCCTAGAAAGGAAGCGAGGAGCAAAATTAATTCTGTCCAACTTCAAAGTATTTTTTTCACTAAAGAGCAGACCGATGGCACTAGCTTTCTTCAAGATGTAATTTCCTTGAGTTATATGCGCACATTCCAGAGTGGAAGATACTCTCAGTATCGCCCTGGAGAAAGACCACAATTCAGAATTGAAATGGCTTTAAGTCGTGTTTGGTGACCAGATCTGAATAGCCAGGTATTTTCCCACCTTTCTCTCACTGGTTCCAGACGATTGGGAGAAGTATTCACAAAAAAAAAGGAATTGGGATAGTGAGATAGTGAGCGAGAAAAAGAAGGCTTGGATCGATCTTCAAATCTGGTCACAAAGCAGCCAAGCTTATTCCAGCGACGTTTCGATTTTGAACGATGTTGTCTCACAAATGCGGTACTCAAACACAACACATACTTATTGTGGAGAATGTTAGCGATTCGGTAGTTCAAGCCACATAGAAGGCAATTGTTAGAATCAGAAAACTTTTCCAGAGCGACCCACGTGCTTAGAGATAAATATTATAATTCATTAACATCGGCACCTATCTTCTATTATTTGTTTAAACAAAACAGGATTAAAAACTGTTCATAGATATTGTATTTTTACTTTCAAAGCAATTTTCAATCTCCTTGAAATTTTCAGTGTCGATAAGTCGACGTTTATTGAAAGATATACAGTTTCATACAATACGGTATGTATAAATATAAGTACAATATATGTTACATAATTATATTATTGTATGGTTTACTTTACCTACCTCACCAGGTGAAATAGTTTGTAAATGGCTTTGATCGCCGAAACAGCTGTCACAATAATAACGTGAACATATCATTATTACATTTGAATATTTAAAAAAAAAGTCCTTGGGTTTAGTGCCTAATGCTACCTTAATCACTGAGGTGAGATAATATTTTTTTGAGGTTAATATACCCAGTAGCCTGATATTAGAATTGTCAAAGATTTTATTTTTTAGTTGTCCTGTTAGCACAAACATTATGTAAAATGTTACAACATGCTGAATATTATTTTATTTTTGAGGTGTTCTGTTAGCACAAACATTATATAAAATGTTACAACATGCTATATATTATTTTATTTTTTTACAATCATGTATTAAAAAAAAATGTTGATAAAGAATAATAATTCATGTGTAGATACGTAGAGCGAATTACCGAAGAGAGGAGTGTAAGGAGAATATATGACGCGAATGTGAATGGAAGAAGAAGCCGGTGACGTCCGAGGAAGACTTGGCACGATCAAGTGAATCAAATAATTGAGTCGGGCCACGTCAGAAGTCGGAATAACAGAATAATGTATGAGACGTTGTAAGAAAGTGAATGAAGCAAGAAGTTTATGCCAAGATCGAGTTGTTTGGCGGTCCGTACTCTCTGCCTACCCCTGCGAGGAAACGGCGTGATGGTTGGTTAGTTAGTTAATATGGTAAAATTCGTTCTTATTCACTTACTTTAATATCTATATTTCATTTTTAAGATGTATCCCCCAAAACACTATGCTTGCGTGTATGGGGGGTGTAATTTGTGTAGTTATGAAGTTTTTTTTCTGTTTTGGTTGTTTTTCTTAATTTTTTCAATCACGCGATAATTCTTTTTAATTATAATTTAAGAATTGGTATACTTTTTAGCTGTGTTTCTAATTCTATAGAGTTATTTTATCCGGTAATTCGTTAAGGAATTTTATTCCTAGTTATTTGTAGTTCTGTTGACTCAAAGTTTTTTCACACATTGGAATCACGTATATTTTTGCCCAAGATTTTTTGTGTTTCTAATGGTGCGGCTAATTTTTTAAATATTTGTAAAGTTGTGTGGTGTTATAGGAACAGAGTATTTAATGTTCTTACAGTAAATTCTTTAAATATGCGTTCTGAAAGTTGTAAAAATAATTACTGTAAGACAATTTCTATTATAAAATTGTCTGCAATGCAAATAGATTGTGTATGAGTGTTATAAGCGCCACCTTATATCATATCTAGTTTTGAATTGACAGAAAGCGTAGTAGGTCATTCAAAGTAGTTCTTCATTCAGAAAATGTCTCAAACATTTTTCTGTTTTGAAAATAATTATATGTGACTATTTTAAGATCAAGTATGTTCATAATATTAAAATAATCATCACTGTTATCACCACCATAATGGAGATTAACATAATTGATTACAGGCCGTCAGGATGAAGGTGAAAATGGGAGCAGTCCGAAACCCTCCCACCTCTCAGCTCTCCCAACCTGCCACCCCCAAGGCGCAGGCAGACTCGCGCCCCCCGAGTAGACCGGAGCCCGAGCCCCTCAGCGATGATACCAAACTCCCAGTTCCTATACCAGAGCAGCCAAAACAGCAGCCTGAAAACTACAGTACAAATAACCCTACCAAAGCTACCACCCACACTCAACCGTCAAGTCCGCGCCGCGAATCAGAAGAAAGAAATGGACAAATCAGTCAGAGGCAAACTCCAGTTGAAGATCGGAAAAGAGAGGATTCTCCTGCCCCTTCAGTCATCACGTCCAGAAGACAAATTCGAACCATCACAACAGCTGGTCACATCACTACTGACGACGTAGCGGAAGACGAAGAGTCTTCAAACCAAAGCAAAGCTCAAAATTTAGAAATGCACCAAGATAAGCAACCGGAAGAAGAGAGGACTACCAGAGATGAACCAGCTTCACAACTCCCACTCCCTGCTCCTGCTCAAGAACAACCAAGGCAGTATTATAAAGTAGAAACCCACCCTGGAGCTGTATATTTAGCAGAAAACGATAGTCAAGGAGGACCAATGGAGTATGTCAGAGGAAGACTCATAGATGAAGCGGTGTTAGAAGAGAAACCTAGGCATTACACTGAGCCCGGCAGGTATTATACAAGAGAAATCAAAGGATCGATTTATCCAGGACGGTTCACTACTCCGGCCCCTGACCGATCTCCGGGACATTACGATAAGCGTTACCAACCATACCCAAAGCCTGGGCTGTATGCAAGCAAAATGGTTACTTTATCGCGATACCCAACCCAACAGATAATTCTCACACAAGACCCTGGACCAGGAGGAATTAACGGAGAAATCCAAACAATCGCATATCAAGGAGACCAGAGAGACCTGTTGAGGGACATCGGAGCAGAAACTACAATAATAGCACCAGACCAAAGAGTAATCATCACAGAAAGTCCGTCGCGCTATCAAGATGGTTCTCCGATGCATCAGACGATCCAATACACGACTGGCTCACCAATGTTGGCTGGACAGATATCATCCACGTCTCCCCACATATACCAGCACAGTGATAACATCGGTTCTCCCTCGACTATGGAATTGGTTCACACGAGTAGTTTGGGGCAGCAAGCCATCGGCATCACGATAGAGAATGGTCAACAGTTTAAATACGAGCACCATGATCCGAACGTGCCAATATCCGAGCATAAATCCACGACTTATACCAATCTCATGCCGGTTACGTCGCTTTCGAGTCATCCGAGTGTTTATACGTCTGGGGGGTATATTACGTCTCCCGGGACACAGTACCAAAGCTTGCCGCCGGCGTTCAACTACGTGACGAAGGAGTTGATGCAGATGTACCCGATATCGCGAGGCAATGAGAGCCCTCCAAACAGCGTGCTCTATCGGGACGACCCCATCCTAGCCTCCTCCTCGCTGCAGCACTCCGAGAAGGCGGGGACGCAGATCGTGTACAGCCACACCCTGCCCGGGCACGGACACAGTATCTACGACGGCCAATCTCCATCAAGTCCCACTTCTCAGCAGGTACGGTATAATGTATGTAAGATTTTTCATAACAACACAGCTAGTAGGTACTTACTTGTTTTTGTTACCAGTCGCACTGTTTAATGTAAAATATATTCTCTGTGCTTGTTCGTTAATGTAGAACCAAAATATGTTCGTAAATTCGGAAGAATCCAAATTTTGCGATTCCTTACTCCTACAACATGGGTGTCTTCAAGATCCGAGTTCACTCGATTCTTTCTTTGAAAAGACCCTCTGCACAAGAAACTCATAATATTGAAAACCCTGTGGCAAACCTATCGCTCGTAGATCCATCGTAATCTCCCCCTCTTTCTTGTGAAGGTAGAATGAAGAATAGACATTGGAAGTATATTCCACGGAGATTTAAATGTTAGCCGGTGTGCCTTTGATTTAGTACATTTTGGCTTAAGCCCCGACAGTCAATGAAAATACAGCACTCTGTGCCTCTTACACTTGAATCGCGAAACACGCCCACATCACAATTTTTCTATATTCTTTGCACGTAAATGATTAAATTATCAAAAAGAGAGGTTACGTCTTAGACCATAACCATTTTTGTAGATATTCATTAATATCCCAAAACCCACCGCAATATACGTTGCTTTCATGAAAAAAAATTAACAGTGTTAACAGAATAGAAGAACATGTCTCTTCTCCACTTGTGCGTGGGACTATACCTAAATATGGTCCTGCATAGACTTTGCTGTATTCTTTCTTCTTTGAATGCATCTTTCAAATGGGAGAGGGAGAGGTTACAGCAGACCATAGTGATATTTGAATACGTTTGTAATATATATCCTCGTGGGTCCATGTTCCAGGTGACTCTGTATGGAGGCAACGGCAACAGCTCCGTGCAGTACGTCAGCAACAAGCTACACGGCACTGACCAGTTCCTGGGCGGCGGTGGGGCTGGTGGCGGAGGTCCCGGCTCGCCCGGCCTGGACTACGGGGCGCAGTACGCCATGGGGCCGGGCCCCTCGGGCGGCGGCGTCTCCGTGGCGCTGCTGGGGCCTGACGGGGGCTACCCCGGACAGTTCGTCAGCGTGGGACCGTCGGCTAATGTCATCGATGATAGCTATGAAGGAAGTGAGTACTGTTCTTTTCACAATATTTTGTAGAAGTTTATTATCCAGTCCATCTGTATCAGAGATGGCTCACCTTATTTGGCTCCCTTTTTGAAGATGTTTCCAAAGTTTTTTGATAAAATAATAACATTGACATATAATAAACAATTTATTAAAATTATATTGAAGTCAAACAACATGACCTTAATACATGGTGTCCGGAAACTCGTGGTACAACCGAGAAACCGGTGAATTTTCATCACAATTGTAGTCGTTTGGTGTTACAACTTTATTTGATTTGAGCTTTCGTTTTTGAGTAAATCAGGTTGGAATTTTTTGTAGCAAATTTGAAAAATAGTCGGTCGCTACGGGGTAACTGTTACCGAAAGAAAAGAGACCAAAAATCAAAACGATCAGATTGATTTTTTGTCATGTTTTTTTAGGTTCTCTATATGACGTAAATTCACCAGTTTCTCGCTTGTACCACGAGGTTCTGAACACCGTGTACATGTGTTTTAAAAGTATATTACAAGATTACAACCAATATTTTTTTCGAGATAGATGTCAAAAGCCAAATACAATAGTAACTAAATCATGCCATATACAATTGCTTCAAATCACAAATGTATGATCTTATTACCCCCGAGGCCACACCCGTCCCCTCTCCAGCTAGCGGTGATGGAAACACTAAACTGCAATGACAGTATTGACAGTATTTTCGTTGCGTTGAACTGTCAAAGTTTATTTTATTGCACAGTATTGCAAAATCAGTTGTCCGCATTCCGAATGGAATTTTTGTTTTTAAATTTGTCATAGCTTCGCGAATGCGCGTAACATTTTTGGCGATTTGAAGGCAGTTCACGGGATGAAGTAATTTCATCGACGTTTTATTGACGTTAGCTTTTCTCTTCCAGGCATCCAGGGCAACGGAGACCTGAAGGAGTGCGTGAACTGCGCGGCAGCCTACACACCGCTGTGGCGGAGGGATGGCACGGGCCACTACCTCTGCAACGCGTGCGGACTTTACAATAGGATGAACGGGATCAACAGGCCGCCGCCAGTCAAGGGGGGCAAAGCCAAGCCGCAGCCAGTGAGTACCTACAGACCTTACATCCCTTGTGCTAAGTACAAGTAAAGCTGACTTCCAAGAAACTGGGCATCTTGTATAGTGCTAGCAGATTCTCCAATAGTGACCAACTGCTAACTCTGGGCTGGAGCTCCCAAATACTTGATAAACCTGCTTGATTCTGTGCAAAGGAGCGCGGTTCGTGTGTTTGACAATCCATTGTTAACAGACCGACTGCCATCTCTAATGCACAGACGCAGACGTTGGCATCGCGTCTAGGTCTCACCCAGGCATCGTGATTTCAATTCCTCGGCTGGCTAAGTCCTCCACCACGACACAACCAATATCTTCCGCTTACTGTGATGGTAGTAGGAGATTTTCAAATATTGTCAGGTTATTCGTAACCGGGGAATATTTGTCTATCTTTAAAAAAATATAGGTATAATAATAATAATAATATTTATTTATTTGAAACACACATGATTTAACAATAAGGCTGCTCTCTGACGGTCCGGTGAGGAACGAACTGAGCCGACGACGAAACTCAGGGATGCAGCCAATAGTTAAAAACATATTTTATTCAGTAAATACAAAAATGTGCCGAGTCTAGCAGCGTTGAGTCCCTCCATGCCGGTACAGGTGGGTGAAACTCGACGGACACGAACAGAACATCCGTTCACAGTTGATGTTGGCTTCATGAGAACAAGTCGTTTCGCCGAATCGTTTTTGTGTAAGTCGACTTGTTTGTGGAACGACGGCAACTGTCTCTCTTCCATTTAGTTCGTGCCTCTTCAATCCCTGCATTAACTAATCTCTTCCTACAGCCCCCTTCCTTAACCCGCTTCACAACGTTGCCCAACCGGGTGGCGATATCGTTCCCCTGTATGTGCTCCGTACAAATACGGGCGCTCTTGTGAGGTGACACATAAAACATACATTTGTTAGTAAAAATGTATAGTAAAAAAAACTGTATACATTACGTGATTTGTGCTGTACACATGAGAGTTTGTTCGCTTCAGAAAATTAGATAAATATATTTTCTGCTAGTTTTCCTAGCCCACAAATAAAAACCTACGCAGGATAATTTCTCGGTACCAATCACTTTTTAGCTAATCGACGACGCGAGTCCCTCTATCGGCAGGCAGCGAAGTAATCATCCTGTCCTCAAACCATTTTGGAATTAATGAAAATGTCGCGCGAAACTTAAATGAATTTTCAAATCTTGACTCCAGGGGGTGGCGCATTTGTAAAAATTACCGCAAGGTGGCAGTGCGGGAGGTTTTTCCACAATATCAGATATGCCATATTAAAAAAAAACGGCTCCTGGCAAAGTAAGCACGGGTAAAAATATTTGTTTCATTTCAATAACGAAGCAAGGAATCGCAAAAAGGATCTTCTTTTAATTTCCATTGATAAATACTACTATTTGTGTTTTAATTTGGATGCATATCATAATATTTATTATGTTCTACCCGGGTATTCAAAATAAACTTATTTGTAAAGTGTATTGCATCATATAATAGGGAACTCCATTAAAACAATATAATGGCTTTAAAAATATGTATTCATGTAGATCAGCTAACGCCGATTCTGAATACGAAATTTTATTACATATAATTATACGGAGAATTTATAAATCGTTGTTTAAAACTGAATAAAAAATCATCTCATCAAAACTCCTTGTCATGTTAGTACCATTGCATTTGGAACATCTGACGTCACGTGTGCATTCAGATTTTCAATTAGTATGAAAAAAATATTTTTCACTTTTGTTTTGTATTTTTTTTTAGTTTTTTTTTATGATAATGTTAATGGTCAATACTATTATTATTCTTCGAGTTAAAGTTTCTAAAAAGGTACATCATTTTATTACGTATGTTTACTTATGGTTTACTATGAATAGAACACAAAATTATACATCGTAAAGCTCATCCTTGTTTTGAAATTTGACATTCTGTCCTCAAAATCGACATAAATTTGGAGCGTTTTGGTGGGCTTTGAAAAATTGAAACTTTGAATATTATTTTAACTATGAAAACTTTTTTAGAAAAAAAAAAAAAAATTCTGGTATTTAAGTTGGAATGTCACTATTGTTAAAAATATATGTTCTACAGGAATTCCTTATTATATCGTAAAGTAATATTTTTGAATATGTGCTGAATACCATTATTATGTTTATACCTTTTCACGCTTATTTGTTTACTTTATGAGATGTCTGAGATTGCACACATTCTGGAATTTATTTTATTTTATTTATCTTGAGTTCGCTTACATCACCGTGTGTGCTAATAATTTACAAACATAAATGTACAGGATGTCCGGTAAGCAGTGGATAACCTTTCAACCTTCTGAGTTTTCACCTGTAGATGGGGAACCCTAAAGTTGTTTCAAAAATGGAATTCATATTTAGTTAAAGTTTCACGGTTTTTGAGTGATTTGGTCTTTTTTGAAATTTTCTGAAATTGCCACACTTGCTTTTCGGTTCCATGGTCACAGATGAAGGAATTTTCGACCTGTTTTTCAAACATTATTCTTGAATAGTAGTGCTATTAGCAGTATTTTACTGTTTTTGCGTCACTATAGTAGTTAAATTAAATTTGTGTTTTGATACATTTTTTCACCTAAGTTTGAACCAACAGACTTTGGCATTATATATATATTTATTTTAAGGATTATCAATTTGAAACTTAACATTAATGTTTATTTCAGACACCTTTTTCTTTTTTTTTTATAAATTAAATATATATTCTAAAGCAGAAATTTATTTCAGAATTTTTTCATATTATGAGAGTGCTCGAGTGTTTCCATGTTGGCAATCTAATTTGTTTTGCATTTCCCGTCCCGCGTCGGCGTATGTCGCAATTGTTATTTTTTTTTTGAGTTTCTTGTGTCCATCATGTCTTTATTCATTTTATGTAAAGAATTTAATAATATTACCGATACAATTTGTTAAAATCAAAAACATTATTGGTACTAGTACAGTTCCCTGGGGAACCCAATTTTTGCATTTTCTCATATAAAAGCACATGAAATTTTTATTGATCAAAACTAATAAAAAGTTTAATACCTAGCTTTAGTCAAATGATATCAGTGTAGGTGATCAGTGACTCACTTTTATCAGATATGCGTAATGTCACTTTATTTAAAGTTACACAAAAATATTATATCCTTGATTGGTCACGAAATGTCAATGAGTAATCATTACAATGGGCAAAGCGAAATTAAGAGTCATTTTGGTTGTATGTCCCCTCAATTAATAAAGGTCTATTTAACGTAGTTCACCGTGGGCAGAAGTGTACAAGCCAGTGCAAATAATAAAATTGGCTAGAAATTATTTGAAAACTTACAGAACAGCGGCAACAGGAGAGCGGGAGTCATCTGCGCCAATTGCAGGACGTCCAACACCACGCTGTGGAGGAGGAACAACAGCGGGGACCCGGTCTGCAACGCCTGCGGCCTGTACTTCAAGCTGCACAGCGTGAGTGAATCTTAATGCCTACTTCTTCTCCTTCTAGTGCCGTCTTCTATCTGAGGTTAGCAAATAACGGACTTCCTCTATCGTTTTCCGCGATCTTCAACGATGTTGTAACCAAGGAATACATAAAATCAAGTGCATTGCTATACAGAAAAGAGAGTACCTAGAAAAAAACAGAATTGAACCGTTCCCCTCCAAAAGTTTTCTTTAGGTCACAGTTGTAGCAGAGTTTCTTAATGAAGACGCTCCTAGAAATCTCAGTGAAACCTTCATTCATGTGATTCATGACCGTATACAGCGGTTATGATTGCTAGTTATTCTTCAATTGTTAATTGTCAATTTGTTACCAAATTAGGGATCTCGGAGTTTTGTTTGATACGCAATTAAATTTTGTAAATCACCTTCAACAAGTAACTAATAAAGGTATGAAGATACTGGGATTTATAATTAGAACTATCAAAGACTTTGATTCGCTGGAAGTTATTAAAATCGTATATTTGTCACTAGTGCGCAGCATATTAGAATACAGTTCAATAGTGTGGTCCCCATACTATCGTATGCATGTAAAAAATATTAAATGCGTGCAGCGCAATTTTTTACTTTTTATTAACAAACTACACATACCAATTCAATATATAAACTATACATTCTTGCTAAATACACTAAAAATACATACTCTAGAAAACAGAAGAAAAATAACAGACCAAACTTTTTTATTTAAAATTATTTATTCAGTTGTGAACTCCTGCACCTAATCAACTTCAGAGTACTTCATCGACCAACTCGGCAAAATATATAATTCTGCAACAATAATTCCGTGACTAACTACCAAATACATGCACCCATTTCTCCCCTACATACACTTGGAAACAAATTCACCTCTGCTATAGATATATTTTGACGGCCTCCATGGTCGAGGGGTAAGGCTCTCGACTATGAATCCGAAGGTCGCGGGTTCAAATCCCGGCGTGCGCAAGAAAATTTTATTTAATTAATTTGTGTTGTTTCACAATTAATTCATTAAAAAATAATATATAGTTTATTTGCGCACGTTCCAGAGTGAAAGATACTTTCAGTATCGCCCTGGTGAAAGACCTCCATTCAGAATTGAAACGTTGCTTGAAATGGCTTTTAGCCGTGTTTGGTGGCCCAATCTGAATAGCCAGGTATTGCCCACCTTCCTCTTTCCCTTCTCCTTCCCCTCCCTAATACCTTCAGCCTCATAACATTCCCCGATTGGGAATGCCATAGTCTCAATAGCTCCAGATGGCTGGGAGTAGTTAGGACTCTTGTGCGGTATTCATATAAAAAAAATTAATATAAGTTTACCCATGTTTAAAAGATACCCGAATGATATTTTATGTTGCAATGATTGTAAGAGCATCGCAGAAGAGCTATTTTTAATTTTTTTTTCTTTTTACCTATCGACAATCTAAAAACTTGTTCCTCTTATTTCTTTCTATGTATCATGTACTATATTATGTATTATGCAATTTCATACATTTTTACATCATTCGAAATATATAAACACATTGATTTTTTTTTCACGATGTTATGCACTCATATTATATTATATTATGCACTTGTATATTATGTATCATGTAGATCAGGCTAGAACTATTTTCCTTAAAAAAATATATTATCTACAAATTAAAAACTTTCCATTTATAACTTCTCTGTGTCATGCACTTATACATTATTATGCATACATACGAGTATATATCATAAATATGTTACACCTACGTACTTACTATGTATCATGTTTTTTTTTGTTAAATTAAAAAGTTTTTTTTTCTTTCTATACAAAATCATTTAAATCTTAAAATATGTAAAAGCCAATCAGGGAGTTAAAAAAATGAATAAATAAATATAATTATTCGTACAGTGAGCAGTCTTGAGTCCAGTAAAGTTGGCGTGTTTACTTTACCACATAGATAGGGGTATTTTATTTAAAATAATCTCGTTACTCAACTATAATTGATATGTATATTTTCAGATTAACCGACCCCTCAGCATGAAGAAGGACGGAATCCAGACCAGGAAGAGGAAGCCCAAGAGCATGGGCGGAGGTGGCAGCGGCCAGGGCGGGGTATCCTCCAGTCGGGGGCAACCATGTTAGTAGCCGTATGTACCTAACCTAACCTAACCTAGCCTAGTCTAGCCTTACTAACACACAGCATCATATTCGGTGGTAACGGTCATCAGTAGTCATCGGATTATTTGCATTTTCGTATTAATGCTGACGAGATTACAACGCCTGTGACCATTATATTGCCAATTGAATTATGGGATAATTATCCCTTAAATTTGCACTTAATCATCCAATAAATTAATTTGGATTATAACGGCCAACAGTGTCGTAGTTTCGTTCGTACAATCCGATGTCTAGTCATCAGTCATCGCATCTCCATTGTCTTGTTCTACTCACAATATGGTTTGCAAGACATACACAAAAAATGTCATACCATATAACATCTTACATTGTGAACAATGTGCATCATGCATGTGGTCAGTATCTTTCATTTAATTTGACAAAGAAATACGTACTACGTGAAAAATTATTGTCGATACTTTCATTATCATCCCGATGAAAAACCAGATTCCGATGAAAGATTCAGAATCGAAACGTTGCTCGAAATGGCTTTAGCAGTATTTGGTGATCAGATCTGAATAGCCAGTTGCTTCCCACACTTCATATCCCCCATCTTCTTACTCTCACGGACTCCGGTTAGCAGGGAGCAGTTGGATCTCTGGAAAAAAGAATACAGACAATATTTGAAAATCTCCCATTACCATAATAATAAAATATTGCTTGTGCAATGATAGAGGACTTAGCCAGTCGACGAATTGAACTCACGACGCCTGGGTTGCACCCAGAAGCGCTGTCAACTCAGCAAACTGACCGGTTGTGGCTGAATTTGTATTCCGAATCAACAAAGCTCCCCTGTCTTTATCAGATGTCCTACTCGTATCTTGTCGGAGGTTAGCTGTTATTGGGGAAACCTTCCATTCGTAGAACAATCCTACCACTCTCTAACGTTCCCGGTTCTGTCGTCTTCTCATGAAATAAAAACAGTTCCATAATCTTCTCTGAGAGTCTCCAAGATGTGACGAAGCCATTGAGTAAATTTTCATAACACTATAGTTAAATAACACAACCTTGCGGAACCCCGTGTGGGACAATTAGAAAAAAGGGTTGAACTAACGGCGGGGTCTGTATTGGTTCCAGTGGAGCCGAAGCTCCCCTCTTTGTACGGTGCTCCTCCGGGAGAGGGGAGTCAGCCCCCCCGCAGCCCGCTCCTCCTGCCGTCTTCCGCCCACCTCAGCCGACATATCTCTAGCTTGTGAGTATAATATAATATATACTGTTATTATTATACTCTTTGCTTTTCTTTCTTCTCGCCTTCCTTGATCTTCTCGATTCCTCTCGTTGTTTGAGAGATTTTTTATGTCGTGGGTCGGCTAATATCACGGTAACGTCACTAATTTCACTGATTTTTGTGCTACGATTCCAAGACATCCAAATTAAAAAAAAAACTTTAACTTTTCTAGAATTTTTTTGCATTCTTATTTAGTATCGATTCCTCTCATCCTTTGAGAGCGTTTTGAGGACATAGTGGGACTGCTTACATCAATGCAATGGTCTTCAGTTCGTTTTTTTTTCATTGGTGTTTTGAACAAGAATATTTAAAATATAATAAAAAAAAACAGTAATTATTGAATGAAACACTAGTATATATTGATTAACTTGGCGGGTTTGCGATAAGCCGACATAGCTCAACGGTAGAGCATCTGACCGGACATTAGAAGGGTGCGGGTTCGAGTCCTGCCGGCGACATTTATCTGTGCTCGGAAGGTTTTTTCAATTTGGATGAGTGTTTTAGATTAATAATTATTGTTTATAAAAATAATAATTGTTACCCTTTGCACTATGCACAAAAATCTTGTCTTAAGTTTTAAAGAACTTTAGTTTATCAATTAATATTATCGGTTAAACTGATTTAGTTAGAAAATAATTAAGATTCTCTTTTCTGTCTGGTTTTTACATTTATAATGTGTTTTTCCCGTAATTAAATGATATTTTTTCTTAATTGATTTATTTAAATGTGTTATATTGTTTTGATAATATGAACACACTGAGAAGTGGTGAACGAATAATTTTCCTCACTTTAATAGTTAATGTTATATTAGGATCATTCGTTCATTTATTAATTTACGAATGTTCAAGTAAATTTAATCTAGAAGCATTTCTTTCTATTTGTAAGGGTTTAGGCTCGTTGTTGTCAAGCGGGACGTGATTATTCACTAAGAGATATTCTGTTATTTGAATTTTGAAAAAGTGCTTTTATTTTTATAACATCGTATATGTTCTTTGAATATAGTTGAGAAAGCCCTTCCCGTCTGCCCGATATAGGTAGCGTTAGAGTCGGAGTGGTCGTATTTTAATTTGTATGTGCCATCCCATCGTAATGCCAAAACTACTTAAAATATCGTATTCCTATGTGCATTGTTTTAAACCATACATTTAATATTATTTAGGTGGTTTCGTTTATCCCAAACTTCATCGGGGTAAATCTTAAAACTAAACAGAAATGCGTAGAGTGAATATGTGTATAGTTAGGATATACAAAAGGAAGGAGACAAAATATAAAACGAAACAATAGAACAAAGAGACAGAGTTCTGTTGCATGCAAGCATATCTCGGGAAATATATCTAATATGGGACTGTAAGACAAAGAATATTTCCATTGCTTCTTTTTGTATTTTGTCTTTTTCCTTTTGTATATCCCAACTACTCGTATATATTCGTATATGCTCACTATGCATTTTTGTTTTGTTTTAAGATTTACCCCGATGAAGCTTAAGATAAACGAAACCGGTTTGTGATAATTAAAAAAACTCTGTGGTTTAAAACAAAGTGTTTATTTTCTTATATAAATTTAATTTTGAAGAACTTTTTCTTCGCCAGGAATTTTTTAATTTTCTTTATTTTTTATTGTGTATTAAGTTAAAAGAAATACATAATTATTTCACTATCTTAACTTAACTATATACATATTATATTAATTAACTACATACATATTATATTAATTAACTACATACATATTATATTAATTAACTACATACACATTATATTAATTAACTTCATACATATTATATTAATTACTACATACATATTATATTAATTACTACATACATATTATATTAAATAACTACATACATACATATAATATTAAATAACTACTTACATACATATTATTCATATTACTTAATATTACATTATATTACTTATATACTATACATATTATTCATATCTTACCTCGCCCTTGAGGTGATTTTTCACAAAAATGGCGCTATACAAATCATCCAAGTATTATTATTACGTATAAAAGCTATCTTATTTATTATTATTTTGTATTATAGATTGCTATTTTGCTCACTTATTTTGAGTTAGAATAGTTTTTTGAAAATGTTCTTATTCGATTCTCCGTTTTCAGGCTATTAGAAAGGAGATTGTATATACGAGTATATACACCCTCATGGCATATGGAAGTAAGATTTAAGATAAAGCCACTAGTTTAGCCGTACCAGTCTAACATTCATTCATACAAACGGCGGAAACTTATTACGTGATTTAGAACAATATTTGTACTTAATTTTGTGGCTCAATTGGTTTTACAAATAATTTATTTCATCTAATCTAATTATGGCAAGTGCCAAGTGGTGGTGGGTGAAGCGGCTCGGTTTAGTGAGCCGGATCACTAAATCGGCTCTCTGTAAAGACAATTCATATGAAAACTGGACGAAAAAAGTATCGTGTAAGAGCGTCTTAAGGACTTCTTTAGGAGGGCCAAGGGAGCGAGGGAGAGGGCATGGTGCGGGGGGACGCGAACCGTCGTTCAATCGAGCCGGATCACCAAACCGGTACACTACAAAGAGCTGTTTTAGTGATCCGTCTCACTAAACCGAACCGCTTCGCCCACCACTAGTGCCAAGTGCATCTCCGCGTCGTGTAGGCTCTGTCACATTTGCCAACTTATGTTTTCTGTTCCAGATTACCGTCAATAGAACCCTTGACGAGCAGGAGGTCCCTGGAGTCTATTCCCTCCGTCATCACCTCCACGGGGGTTGCTCCATTGGACCGGGACTTCAGGAACCACTAAGACCTCAGCACGTTTCGCCATGCCAAGGTTTCGCGTTTCGTCGACTTTTAATAAGTTTTTTATCTCTCTATAATGCAATAACATGTTTGTCAATGTTCTCATGATTATGAACTTCATTATTCCTTCTAAATTCGGAACATCTCTGGATAGGTGTAACATTCACCAGCACTTGCGAAGGTTTATAGCATTTATAATCTTATTTTGTAAGCTAAAGCCTTTAATTACTGTGTTTTCTTTCTTTCGATAAGGGATGGCAATTTTCCTTATTTAGATTTCTACAAAATTAAGTAGGCTTCGTGTAATTATTATTTTTTTATTTTCTAATAAGTGTTGTTACCCACGTTTGTCAAACCAAAACTATATTTTAAGGCTGCAAAAGAAATAATGATAAATTTGTAAATACGATAGTAATGTTCCTATACAGCAGACATAATTTTAAGAAAAAAACATGCATAGGTAATAAATAAGATATTTTTATCAAACTGTAGATCAGTCTAGTAGTTATTTACACCATTGAAGGATTCAGCGCGATAGTTTGAAAACTTGGTCCGTAATCAAATAATAATTGTGAAAAACCATCTGATTTAGGAAAGTGTGGCACCTTTTTCGATTATCATTAAATTCCTTTAAAAATATATATTTTTCTAAATATATTTTACAATCTCAAATCCCGGTGACTTTTTTTTTAAATTAACTCCACACAGAAGGTCCTGAGGGAAATAATTTCCCTTAAGGCCTATATCATCTTTGGGGATGCTGTGTGAAGGGTCTTTTAGAGGGTAGGAAGGAGTGAACCTGGGTCTTGAAGAGACCCAAGTTGTAGGAGGGAGGAAACACAGAGATCGGTAGATAATTTCACAGCCGAGCTGCTGAACAAAAGAACGAGTCGTAAAAGCGACCCGTTCTCATGTAACAAATGTCAACCATCTGCAAATATTGGGCGCGCATTTGTCATTTTTCCCGACTGTGCCGGTGCACAAAGGGATCAATGACGGTAGTTCCTCAGATCATCTTTCCTTAAAACACCGGTAGAACACAGACAACATTCTCACCTGATCTATCAAACAGCAGATTATTACAGAACAAATAATAGATAACACGCAAAGGGAAGAAACCAAAATAAGGGGCGAGGGGCGAGTTAGGCGTGCCATAAATAAATAAAAAGTTACGACATGTTTACAGATTTGAGTATTTGGTTAAACGATTTTTATAAATGTTTTGTAATTTGCTTAAATCAGTGAAAATCGCGTGAAAAAAATCTGGACGAAATGAACTAAGCTGGTGCCGAAAGGAGTATCATTTGACCGTTGCCTCCTGCCGACGAAGTGGTACTTAAGGCGAGTCCATTAATTCTGACGTCAATGGTGCTTTTTGACTTTAAAATGAAACAATTTCTGAGTAACCTTTTTTGTAAAATGGCTGGTGTCCAACATTCTGAAGCTGTAAATACCTTTCGGAATCTAGATTGTAGCACAAAACAAATATTTGTCAATTGAGCATGAATAAGTAACAACCCATACGATATATAAAATAAGCCAAGTTTGAACAAGAATATCCCATTTATATCCACCCAATGACCCGTAAATGACTGGACTAAAGTAGATTCTACTACAAATATCAGGCTAATGATTTATAAAGGCAATGAGAAGCCATTTTTACACCTACACACAAAACAAACAAATAATATTATAATTAAGAAAAATATATTTATTTTTTAGCTGAAATATTTTTGTACATACAAATTAAATAAATAAAACCCCAATCGAATTACTGCTTACAACTCACGTGTTCTGCTTGCAACTCGTTAAAGTAAAAATTGTGTGTCTTAACAATATTAAATATGTAGTTCTATTACAACATGCCAAAAAATTATATCCTAGGCTTAAGACTGTTATAAGTAGTTTTCATATTAAATATAATATAATAATATTGTAATCATCTCTTTTATTTCATGGCATTTTCAGCTTACGTGTACCCCAATTTTTAGAATAAACTAGCTAATGTGTACCCGGCCTTGCTCGGGGTTATTGTTTTTTTTTTTGTAATACAGTTATGTAGTTGTGAATTCTTGCTTGTCGTTTGGGTGCCATAATTGAATAGACAGCGAATTATTTTTTACAGTAACTCCACACAGGAGGCCCTGAGGAAAATTATTTCCCTCAAGGATTTTATCATCTTTGGGGATGCTGTGTGGAGGGTATTTTAGAGGATAGGAATAAGTGAACCTGGGTCTTGCATAGACCCATGTTGTAGATGGGAGGAAACACACAGGCCGGCAGATCATTTCACAGCCGAACCGTTGAACACAAGAACGAGTCTTAGAAGCGATCCGTTCATACGTGGCAAATGTCAACCGTTTGCAAATGTTTGGCGCTTGTTTGGCGGATTTCCTTAGTATGGTGTCGAAGGGATCAATGACGATAGTTTCTCATAGGATTTCCATTAAAATACCGGTAAAACAAAGACAGCATTCCCACCTGACGTCTGTGCTCCCAAAATTGCAATCCGTTTGTTAAGATAGGAGAATCTATTGAACGCACCGCCCGTTTCTGCACATATCAAATATCATTAAACAAAGAAACATTCATTCCAAACATTTATTTTCTCAAAATATATCTAAATAATAAAGTTTTTAAGTAGGTACCCACTTGTGTTTTCCATTTTGAAAATATTATACCCAAAAAACCTTCATTTTTTTAAATATGTAATCTGTGGCTAACCAGAGTGGTATATCTACTGGCTAACCTCAATGCAACATGGTGGGTTCAATGTTTTTCTTACTAATTTTAAAACGGTATAGCAACCGTTTTAAATATTGAATTCGTTTCAAATTATTCTTTAAACCTTCACAGCACTAATAAGAACAAACTGTGCTATTTTCAACGAAACCGGTCCGGTAGTTTTCGAGAAAATCGAGGGCACACAGACATTAATATATATAGAGATTCTTATGTTTTGCAAATTCAAATGTACCTAATATAAATGTAATTGTAAATATATTTATTTTTTAAATCGTCTGCTTCTGTTGAATAATGTCTACAATAAAAAAAAAATTCTTTGAAATCAACTATTCAGAAACATACCGCCAAAAAAAGAAATTAAATAATATATGTCTTCAAAGCTCTTTAGGCAGAGAAGTGCGGCATTCCAGCCGAATACCTAACTATATGAGGTTTATCGATTATCGATTAGGTAAGAATTTATATTGATCATTTGTAAGGAATTCCATCCCACTGGAGCAGTTGTTTCGGAGTGGTCAACTATTTTATTGTAAAGCTTTTATTGGAAAAGGGAATGAGGCTTGTCAGAAAGCTGGAACCGAGGGTAAAAAACATATTGATGCTATGAAATTGAGACGGATTGAAAGATGCGCTGGATTGCTTTGTCCCACCATTTAGAGATTTTTTTTTCATTAGAAACTAAGTGGTTGCTTATTGCATAATGTGTTTGGTACTTGTGTTTTATTTATTTACTCTTCTTAAAAAAATCATAACACGTTTTTATTATGCATAATGTAACGCGTGCATCTCCATATATATAGAATAAAAGTAGACGGAATGCCGTAGAGGTGAGATCTCTGAGACGAATGTGGCGTAAAACTTTTAACATTTAGTTATATGTATAATTATTATATATAATTATTAGTAATTTTTTTATATGAATACCGCACAAGAGTCCCAAACTGCTCCCAACCGTCTGGAGCCAGTGAGACTATGGCATTCCCAATTGGGGAATGTTGTGAGGCTGAAGGTATTGGCTAGGGGAAGGAGAAGGGGGAGAGGAAGGTGGGGGAAAAGGGGAAATAACTGGCTATTCAGATCTGGTCACCAAACACGGCTAAAAGCCATTTCAAGCAACGTTTCAAATCTGAATGGTGTTCTTTCACCAGGGCGATACTGAGAGTATATTCCACTCTGGAACGTGCGCAAATATACTATATATTATTTTTAAGCGAATGAATTGTGAAACAACACAAATTAATTAAATAAAAATTATAGTATAAATTATAATATAGTTTAGTTATAATATATATATATAATAATAATTATACGTATATTATAATTATGCGTATAATTAATTAATAAGTGTCTAATTACGCGTATCTTATTTTATTAACATTATTCGAAGACTCACACTCTAATCCGTTTCTTATCGAGGGACGATTCACATTTAGGAAGATAAATTCTAATCAAATCCCTGTACTGTACCACCCATCATGAAATATGCTTTTCCTTTCCTGAAATCGAATAAGAATATAAATAATTTATAAAATAAATACCAGGATTAAATAATATCTCCAATAACATGTGTTTTCCAACATTATATCCTCTGCATGCAGAACTGTATATAATTTTTGTTAATAAACAGTGTATGATTCTGTGTAATATTATCTGCCTGTACAAAAAATTAATAACCTATATATTTTAACGTGGCATCACGTTCATGGGTCAAATGCATTGTACATATAATGTGATATTACAGATCGATGAACCGGTGCATGCAATTTGTTAGCCATAAGTACTAATAATAGTTTATCTAATAATAATATATCTTTATGGATAAGATAAAGTATTGGAATAAAAAGATCATTTGTAAAACGCCCTTGAGAAGATTTTTAATAAAAACAGACCTATACAAATATTATTTTTAAAATAAATATATTGTTTTGTGTGGATTTATTGAAAAGCGGTTATTTCTACCAACCAACCCTCAGTGGGAAAATAAAAATGGTATAATGATATTGCAGTGTTCTCCACATAGTATGTCTCTTCGTACATAATGTATGAAAACAGTAAAACTTTTTTTTTTTGTAAAGTAACAAATTTATATATATATATTATTCAATACAAAACATACACATACATTTGTATATCGGACGTCCAAATAATACTATGTATTTAGAAGAATGGCAGAGATGCGCCTACGTAATCAAATGCAAAAAGTGCGTCACCGCATCAAGGTGACGAATTTCTGCAATTCAGATGACGCATTTAATGTCGTCAATGGCAGTTGTTGGTGTCACTGTTTGTGGGACATACACCACTGACGTCAAATAAATCATCTAAAACGTCATAACTGACGTATTTCTACCAATCTCAACGATGTCAATCACTGTGAACATACGTCAATTGTTTCATTGGGAAAATTCATATAAATAGTGATACTTTATTGACCTATATTACAGACCTCTACAAAACTTCTGCTGATAGATGTGTCCCGGGGTTTCCTCCTAAATACAGTATTTGTATGTTCCATGCAATTTGCTTAAGAAATATTTTAATTATCAAACTAGGAGCTATTAGAAACTCTTTTATATCAAGCCCCATCTAAAATTGCTAACTAAGTGAATATTCTGAAGAGGATTGAAATATACTAGGACCGGGATGACTTCATTTTATTTGTTTTTTTTTTCGTGTTTCTTTTTCACCGGTTTCCAGTCAAATATAGTGGAAACCGGATGGTAAACAAATTTAAAACAGTGAAAATACGTACGTAATTTAAGAACAGTAGAACAGGGGTATAAAGAGTTTTCTATTTTTCCTAAAGATTTTGAGAAAAGGGTTCTGAAATTAAAGAGGGAGAAAAAAATCCTGTTTAAATTGGAGTAGGTATAGTTAACTTAGTTGTACGGCATTTGTAGGATCCGCACAAGAAAAATAGTGTAACTATTTAGGCACCGGCATATAGGGACGTACGACTATTGTGATTTGCGAATCCCCTCGAGAAATGTGTTTTGTAGTTTCCCAATGGAGATGTTGTCGCTCCGAGCGTACTTGACTTATGACACCAGCCAGTATTGTCGGTTACTGAGGTAGCGGATGGTGACGTATCCAAGGAAGGAGACTTTGTCCGTTCTGCGGTTGAAGTGAGCACATACAAATGTGCGCACGCTATTTATAATACGCGCGGCGCGGCCGAGCATTATGTGCTGGTATTGCACGTATTGTACTATCTCGGCTCGGTATTGCACATGTTGTGCAACAATTAATATTTGGTTATAAAGACATATGTTCTGGTTAAATTAATCTACTCTGTCGACACGTTCGATACACTAGTGTTTTAATAGGTGACTGAGTCCGCCACTGTACCAGTCTCAAAGCATCCTTCTGGCGCCTGCCGCATTAGTGGAGTAAGAACCGCGATCCGCGCTTTCACAAAGCGGCCGCCGCACCGGTGCACCATGGAAATACTACCCTACTCTACGCACATCACACACTACACACACACTTCACACACTCCACACGGCAGCGGGGAGCAACCCCCGTCTTCTGTCTCCTGTCTCCTGTCTTCTGCTGCCACCTCTACAGCTGTACTGCGCTACCTTTCTCCCGCTAGTCAGATTGTATATGCTAGTTTAGCTACTAATTGATCATAAGGATGATTAGTTAGCGTCGCTCATTAGTTACTACTCACTAATACTAATCTGATTTATACGAATGAAGGGTTACGTTTCTACTAACCACCGTCGTATTAGACTTTTTTTATAGATTCTTTACTCGGATTTTTGATAGATATTTATTACCGAAATACTAATTTTAAAACAACGACCCCCTTTAAACGTGCAATATAAATTGTTCAATAATTTAATACGTCGATCTTTCTGCTTTTGATGATAACTTTGATTTATTGTGCGCAAGGATATTTGTTGAAGTATATTTAGTGGTGTCGAACTGACAGAAATCTAAGGTATGATAAACTTCGTTGTTTTTCAATGTTCGGTCTCTTACATAAATGGCATTTACAAATTAAATTCTCTTCTTCTTCGCCTTACCTCCCTCCATTTGCCTCTCAAAAATTCTCAAAAGGGGATGTCACATTTCCACTGACTCCGGGTGCTCTTGTGTGGACTAAACTTTTTTTTGTAGTTTCCGTATTTTTAGTTAAAATCTTAGGTACCTACTTATTTCGTGCTGAGACAGGTTTCTACGCACACAAGGTATACAGTTGATCAGTGTTTTACCTTATTTTGGCGTCAAATCATTAATACATATACCTTCCCTCTCCGCGCTATCAAGAACATCATCTCACTCAGATGCGATGCACCTGACTGCAGATTGCAAGCTGTAGACCGCCAACTGGAGAGTTGATGGTGAGTGGCTGCAATCCTCAGACAGAAATGTTCCTAATTCAAGTGAAAAACAATAAGGAACTTCAGTACAATTTCTTCTATCAATAATGACATTCAAACATTTTACAAGTTAGTTTTAATTTTAAATTTTAAGATTCAATTTTTCAAAGCCCGCCAAAAAGCTCCAAATCTATGGCCGGTCGGTTTTGATCAGTTTTGAGGTTAGAATGTCAAATGTCAAAACAAGTATGAGCTATAGAATATAAAATTATGTACGGTACTATGAAGTAAACCATAACATAACATAAGTAATAAAATTATGTACCTTTTTAGAACTTTAACTAAAAGAATAATAATAGTATTGAGCATTAACATTACCGAAATATCCATATTGATAATTAGTTAGCTCATGAACTCTCTAATTTCTGTTATTAATAATATTTTTTTATATTGAACAACAATTATAGACCTCGAAGTTACACAAATTAAGTTTAAATTTCACCAAAACTAAAAAAAAAAAACATATTTAAAATACGAAACAAAAACGAAAAATAAAAATCTACATACTAAGCTAAAAACAGAATAGCCACGTATCGTCAGATGTTCCAAATCCAATGGTATCAATATTACAACGTATATTGATGAGATTTAAATAACGATTTATAAATTCTACGTATAATTATATATATTAAAAGTTCATATTCAGAATCGGCGTTTGCTGATCTTTATGAATATTTGTTTTTAAAGCCATACTTGTATTAAAAGCTGTTTGTTTTACAAATAAATAAATAATTATCTAAACTGTAAACTTAAATAGTTTATGGGGACTTTTTCGTCTTATTTTGTAATTGTGGTAAAAATTTAAAGTTGTATCACTCGGAATGCGACCCACTGTCACCATACCTTGTTAATATTTAGCTAATCTTTTCACACGTTAAGTGCCGCCGTCTGCCGATAGTTTGACAGATGCTCAGTGACGTCAAAAGGCATACGGGATGTTTTCAGTCACCGCCGCGCCGTTCTGAAGGGTGGTGAAGGCATTACCTACTATGATACTTTAATACCATCCCTTATTAATATTGCAAGGCTGATAGGGGCAGGTTTAATTGGAAGGAATGTAGAAGCCGTCAGAATTGTTAGGGCGGTATCTTATCAATATAATATTACCTATAAATTGTAATAATTGTATTTTTTCGGCTTAATTATAAAGGGCTTCAATTTTTTTCTTAATTATTACCAACAGATAACTACAGTTTAAAATTTTGTTTTAAATGCTTTTAGTGCGTGCAGTAGCTTCATAACGTTTTTTTTTTTTAATTGTATTTCTGGTTTATTTACGTTACGAGCATATCGTTTAATAAATATTTGAAATTCTGGTTTATTTACGTTACGAGCATATCGTATAATCAGTATTCGAAATTCTGGTTTATTTACAATATTATTATTTTTATTATTATTATTATTATTATTATTATTATTATTATTATTATTATTATTATTATTATTATTATTATTATTATTATTATTATTATTATTATTATTATTATTACTACTACTATCATTATTGTTATTATTATTATTATTACAGAATGTGGAAATCACAGGGCTATTAGCCTGCTAAGTTCAGTTTGAAAGCTGTATGGTATGGTAGGATATTGATTGACAGGGTACAAACAAAAACAAAAGATAAAATGTGGGATGTGCAAGGTGCATTTATGAGCGGAAGGGGGTGTATGGATCAGATTTTCTCGTTGCGTATGCTAACAAAGAAGTTTCTGGCAAAAAACCTGAAACTCTTTTGTGCCTTTCTAGATCTACAAAAAGCGTACGACCGAGTTGAAAATTATGGAAGGTATTGTCCAAGTATGGAGTAAATACGAATCTCATACAGGCAATCGCGTCTCTGTACGAGGAAAGCGTTGCATTAGTTAGGGTAAAGGGTGGTTTGACATCACAAAAGGTGTTAAGCAAGGCTGCGTAATGTCACCGTGGTTATTCAATCTCTACATGAATTGTATGCAAGAATTGAAAAAGGTGGGCTTGGGCGCGAAAATGAGTAATACGAAAGTATGTTGCCTGTTGTATGCTGATGATGGGGTGCTGATTGCTAACAGTATGGAAGATCTACAGTCCCTTGTATATAGGATGAATGAAGTATGCATGAAGAACGAACTAATTATGAATGTAAGTAAGTCTAAAGTCATGTTGTTTGAAAGAGAGAGTACGAAAACAGTGTGCAATATAGTTGTGAATGACGAATACTTGGAGCAGTTCGAAGAGTTTGTATATTTGGGAAGTATGTTTACGAGAGATGGAAAGACTGATAGGCATGTCGAAAAAAGGGTGAATGCAGGAAACTCCAATAACGGAGGATTGAACGTGGTTGGCGCTAACAAAAAGTTGTACAAAGAAGCGAAGCTGGCAATCCACAATGGAGTGCTGATACCGACCCTGATGTATGGCAGTGAGGCATGGAATTGGCAGAGAAAGATCTGAGATCTCTGAGACGAATGTGTGGTAAAACCATGTATGATCGTGTGAAAAATATTGAAATTCGTAAAGAATGTAAGACTGACGAAAGCGTAATGAGTAAGATTAAGAAAGGTACGCTTAGATGGTTTGGGCATGTGGAGCGAATGAATGAAGAAAGAAGTGTAAGAAGAATGTATGACGTGAATGTGAATGGAAGAAGCCGGGGACGCCCGAGGAAGACATGGCACGATCAAGTGAATCAAATACTTGAGTCGGGCCATGTCAGAAGTCGGAATAATAGAAGAGAATGTATGAGACGATGTATGAATGTGAATGAAGCAAGAAGTGTATGCCAAGATCGAGTTGTTTGGCGGTCCGTCCTCTCTGCCTACCCCTGGTTACTTGGTTAGTTAGTTAGTTACATGCAACTTTTATAACCGCCAGAACTCAATCACGATTTTTACTCGGGGCAGACCAACAGTTTTATCTGTAACACATGGGTTCATTTATCGCTCATGAGAAGAAAACCGTGGAATCTTAACAAACGGATTGCAATCTTTGGAGAACAGACGTCAGGTGGGAATGCTGTCCTTGTTTTAACCGTATTTTAATGAAAGATGCTCTGAGAAACTAGCGTCATTGATCCCTTCGGCACCGGTCCACATTCAGGAAACACGCCAAACGCGCGCCCAACATTTGAAAACGGTTGACATTTGTTACATGAGAACGGGTCGCTTCTACAACTCGTTCTTGTGGTCAACAGCTCGGCTGTTGAATGATTTGCCGGTCTCTGTGTTTCCTCTCTCCTACAACATGGGTCTCTTCAAGACCCAGGTTCCCTCCTTCCTGTCCTCTAAAAGATCCTCCACGTACCATACCCAAAAACGGCATAAGCTTTAAGTCAAATTATTTAACTATCTATAAATTAATTATTTAACCTCCTTTCTGAAATTACTGTAATAAAAAAAGGACGTGACAAGTTAAGATTTTATGTATCGGTAAGTAGTAGGAACGCACTGGGAAGGTTGATTAGGTAATTACATCTCCCTATAAAACACCACTTGTTTTAAGGCCATTAAAGACGGAATAATAGTCAAGGTGCACTCCTCCAAAGTGTCTCATTTAACCCGCTACACGAGGGCCAGAAGGTGGCAGGCGCCCCTTATCAGCACCCGACTAGACGGGAGGCGCCGGCCATTCCATCCACCTTCACTACCTTCCTCTTCCCATCTCCCCGCCCCTCGCCGCACTCATCGATTAAAAGGATACTTACATAGGAAATCGCTTAGTTTTTTATACGATATTGGTTATGCCCGACTTAATAAATCGTAATGTATTGTGACTGTGGTTGTTTGGATAAAGTGCTTGGCTGCCAATTTTCGGCTGTATTTGAACAGATGTTTTTATATTTGTGTAATATTTTATATAATAATAATAACAAAAACATTTCTTTTCTTCAAAGGATGTAAAATCACTTTATGGAGTCATATTTATTAAATTAAAAGAATTACGTTGTTTGAAACTACTGTATTTAATATATAAATATATACATGTTTCAGAAGCAAAGCTTATTACAATTACGTTACATAATAATAATAATAATTTTGGATGACTTGTATAGCGCTGTTTTTGTGAAAAATCACCTCAAGGGCGCTGTACAAATACTATTCGATAAGGTTTATCTTATTATGTACATATACATAAAACATACCTGGTAGGGCATCATATTTATAAAATTACATTTATAATATTATTAATCCAAATTTTAATAATTGCAACTATTATTATGTTACTTTTTATGCCTTTCCATTTTCTTTATTTTATTTATATTAATAATGCAAATAATTTCTCTTTAAAATTTCTAATATTTAGTATTTTATAATTTTTTTTTATTATTTTCGCATTTTTAATTAATTACTTACAACACTTTTTTATTTTTAATTTTGGGTTCTGTTTTTTATTTTTTCTATTTTATTATTATTTGTCTACACATTATTTTAGTAGGTATATTGTTTATCCCGATGACGGGAGATTTGCTAGAGATATTTACGTATTAAATACAGTGTTTTTTAAATGAAGTAATTTTTATTAATCTAATATAAACATTTATTTGTCAATAAGCTATTTCATATATTTAATTTGTACAAAATATTTCATTTTAGCAATTGACAAAAAGATCGCTGCTCAGATATATATTCCGGAGCTCAGAGTGCACCTGGTTTTCAGCAGTTCCTCTAGAAATCAGATAAAGTTAAATATCTTATGTATTAAAAATAAAAAGTTTATCATTGTAATAATATAAACATTACAAAATCACTAACGCAAGTATAATAATAGTAATCGGATGATTTTTACTTCCTTTCTTTCCTTTCCCCATCCCCAAATATTTTCCTCAGGGCCTCTAAAACTTTTTAGTTTTAAAGGAATACACAAGCTAGAAATATTAACATAAGCTATGTGTCCTTTATCATAATAAGGAATATAGGTAATAGGCATAAATATCGCTTAGCGATTTTTATTTATTATGTGAATAATTAAAAAAAAAAAAAAGTTAATGAAAGGAAACTGTAACTAATCTTGGCAAAAAATTTGCTATTTTTTTAAAACTTTTTTTCTCATATGCGTTCACATTTTTCCAATGAAAAAATTAAGTATTTACATATTATAAATAGAAACAATTATAACTAACTGATGTGTACCCGGCCTTGGTCGTGATTTATTTTTATTTTTTTAAATAAAGTTATGAATTTGAATTCTTGCTTGTTCTTTTGGTGCCATAATTGATTTGATGTAATGCGAAAGTAATGCCTTGTGACGAC
The DNA here is from genome assembly GCA_022606495.2 of Halesus radiatus. Lineage (NCBI taxonomy): Eukaryota > Metazoa > Arthropoda > Insecta > Trichoptera > Limnephilidae > Halesus > Halesus radiatus. The sequence goes on from JAHDVE020012459.1 coordinate 69,897, forward strand.
TATCACTGTCTCTAAATAATCAGAAAAGAAACGTTCATTTTAAATTTTCATTTCATTCTAAATATATCTAAATAATAATGTTCTTAAGTAGCTACCTACTTGTGTTTTCTATTTTGAAAATATTCTAAACAAACCTTCTTATTTTGAATATGTAATCTGTGGCTAACCAGAGTGGTATATCTATGGGTAACCTCAATACAACATGGCGGGTTCAATGTTTTTCTCAATAATTTAATTTTACATATTGCGTTTCATTCAAACTACTCTCCAAACCTTCCCGGCACTAAAAAAACAAACTGTGCCGTTTTCGAGTAAATCGAGGACAGACTAACATTCATTTATATATATATATATATATATATATATATATATATATATATATATTAACTGTGCTATTTTCAGCGAAGCCTGTGAAGTAATTTTCAATTAAAAATCGAGGACAGACAGACAGACAAACATTCATTTTTATGTATATAATATAAGATTAACCATTTTATTCTATTTCTAATAAAGCGAAACCATAGGAAAAGATTCCATTAATTCAAAGCATGGGTTTTCATAATGTAAACTGATTCGTATTATAGAATAATCGTAAAAGTGATGTCACTGATAGCTTCGCCACAAGAGCAACGATGCTTTTCGAAAATCTTTACTAAAAAATCAGGTTGCACATTTTGTCAAGTATATTGTTTCACTTCCGTGCATCAAAGCTTCATCGGAGCTCGATTTGATCTTTGTTTTGGAAACAGATTGCACCAACAAAAATATAGAAAGTGTTAATATGATTGGATTATGAACCCAGTGTTATTTTAATTATTTCATAGTTCGTTCATATTACAAGAATCCAGATCAAGATCTGCTGGATGGTATTTAAGGCACTTAACGGAATGGCTCAGCGTACTTATCAGAACTGTCTATTCCCGAAAATTCCAATTCACAGAAGTCCACCCTTAGGTCACCAACGTCATCAGTCATTGGAAAGTTGAAGGAACCAAAACGCATACCTGATACTCAGTTCGGTAATCGTGCTTTTGGAGTATCAGGACCTAAAGCCTGGAATGAACTGCTCAAAGACTTGACAAAATTCAAAGGCAAACTTAAAACTCATCTTTTTAGACAATGATATCCATAAATTGAAGAAATTCACACGTAAATTGCTTAGCTAGGCTAGCCGGTTAGTACTTACATAAAGTTACTCATAGAATAAGTTAAAAATTTCACACACCGGTGCGCAAATGCGTCCACAGCCAGCAACGCTGTAAATAACTAAATGTATAAAAAAACATAAATGTGTATTAAAAACTTCTCAAGATTTTTAAGGTTATTTAATAAATATTCTCCAGTCCTCAAAACTAAACTCTTCTTTTGCCACCAATCTTCTAAAAAATGTAAAATCAACAGAAAATAAGGATAAAATAGCAACCTTAAAATTCATGTCTTCTCTAAGCTTAAATTTTATAATTAAACTTTGTTCATCTGAAGCGACCTGCCAGGTAAGTATGTTTTTCTGTATCTGTTTGTATATAATTAGATAAATAATAGGAAGTTATATTTGTACAGCGCCCTTGAGGTGATTTTTCAGAAAAACGGTGCTATACAAATCATCCAATTATAATTATTATTATTATCCGTGTAACTCTGGAGAGTGGTAATTTTTTAACGATTTTTTTTTGAGATTCCCTTGAGAATTAAGCGTTTTCTTTATTGAAAAAACCGGCAAACTTCAACTAACACACCCCTGGTACATGAGGAGCTTTAGGAGTAATTTGAAGATAAGTGATAAGTAGATACCAGTGATTAGGGTACAAAATAATTATTTTTAATAATATAAACGTATGGATTTGTTTTAAACTATTTTAATTTAATATAATAATCTCTACCGGTTTCGGAAGTCGGAAGTGCCCTTTCATCGTCAGGAATGTATTAAAATTAAACAACGATATAAAATAACGATAGATATGATACATGAATATTTATGTGTCGAGCCGACCAAAGCGGAAGGGGTAATTAGGGTTTTTTCGGAAGAGAAAAAAGGGATTCATTGGAAAAATATCTAAAATTGGTCTATATGATAAATTTACTTGGTTACTCAATATACTAGATTCAATATATGTTTTTTTAAGGCTTTTTACGAATATGCATTATTTTAAAATTTATAATAAAGTGAACTTGAAGTAAAATTATATAAACTGCGCTATGTTATTATTATTATTAATGCTGGGTGCTATTCTAACGTTAATTGCACGAACACATAGATGGAATGGGACGAATCTTTCAAAGGCTTAACATGAGTTCAACTGCCCGAAGCCAGCGAATCTGTGGCATTTCTAAATCGGTATGTTACATTTTAAAATAGTGGTAGTATAGTAAAAACCTGGCTGTGAAGAACTCGTCACTAGACAAAGATAAAGCAATTTCAAGAAACACAATGTTTCGAGTCAAGTAGGTAATGCTTTCTCTCAAGGGCGATGCTGATAGCATCTTAAACTCTGGAATGAGATGCAGCATATTATTTTTATTTTGTATTAATAAACACAGCGAAATCACGAACCGGCGCGATGTGAATTATGAACTTTACGAAGCGGAGCGGCGATCCAGTTTGCATCTGTTTAATCCTGTTGGGTTTGAGCTGTATTTTGATAGCAACGAAAAAAATCCCTTAAAATTAGTTTTATCCTAAATTTGACATCGTTTTCATTACCTTGAATACCTACCCATATAGCAGGGGTGGTCACTCATTTTTTTTCTAGGAGCGACTAGTTGATAATACACCTGACTCCACCTGAGTCATGAGGATTTTATCGCGAGAAAGCCGTAAGAATTACAGATTTTACAAAAAATAGCCACCGCTGTGATAGATTGCTCTGAATTACTTGAAAGAATTCAATTGAGAGTGCCTAACAGACCAACCAGACAAAACGATACACTAAACTTACCTCAATGCAACACTAACTCAAAACAAAACACCTTTATTGGCCGCACTTCACACATTTTTAACACTTCATACAGTGAGTTCGACTTACTCAACTCAGCCCTTCTTAAATTCTAACCTTACATCAATAAATAACATTCACACAATACATATTACACAACACAGACTAGATCCCTTCCCCACCCTCCCATCATCCTAACCTCATAGGCTAACCCTGTAACTTTTCCTTTTTAATTAAATAATTTAAATATTTAAGTGAAAACCTATTATTACTTCATTTATTTAAATATATTTGCTATACATAATAATTATTGTAAAGAGCAAGTTGAACATGCCGCAAGTTTACAAGGATGTGGATATTTATTTTCACGAATGACCCTCCAAAAATTATCATGACTTACAGCTCTGACTTTTAAAACCACGTCGCATCAAGTTTCAATATTTCTTCTTCAGGTTCGGCAAGGTGTGTACCAGTGGCGCCTCGTGACTATTGAGTGAGCAAGAGTGCTATGATTGAAAAACACGACGTTATTGATGTTGTTGAAGACGAAAATGTTTTTTTTTTTTTTTTATTTCAATTTTTTGTATGAAGATTTAGGTGATAGGTAGGGCAATGCCCCACCTACGTCGTATTTTTCAATCAGTGCCCCACGTACCATCTAAATCTTCATACAAAAAATTGAAATTTGAAAAAAGATAAAAATCATTTTCGGCTTTAACAACATCGATAACGTTGTATTTTTCAATCTGAGCACTCTAGCTCAATCAAAAGTCATGAGCCGTCATGGGTGTGTACAATCGGAATATAATAAAACGCGAATTTTTATGGCTATTTCTATCACGCTTAAACTATCTTTAAATAGAAACGACATACACGTAGCCACATCTTATATTTTGAAGAAATCCTTAAATCTCACGTTAAACTCCGTTAGCAAGGTTGATTGATACGTGATTGACATGTTGATTGACATGTTGATTAACCAATATACAGGGTACAGCAGCAGTACCCGACGAACTTTAACCAGTGATCTTCAGCATATTTGGAGTAAAGAATGTAAATACTTGGAGTAATTTTGACTCGTTTTAACAAGAGATAGTACAATATAAGTCCGCGATCGACCAAAAATACCTGCGCCATCGACTGTTATATAGGTAGGTGTTTAGTTATTAGATCTATAGCTGAGTACTTCTTACCATCCTCTTTCTCTTCTCTCCCCTCTCCCATTCACCCCACTCTTGCAATGAACATTCCCCAAATGGGGATTGCCATAGTTTACTAATTTATTTAATGACCGTTTACAAACATATACACCAACCAATATTCTAGGTACACATTAAACACATTGATTATACAGCAAAAAATAAAACAAAGAGCGAGCAAATAGGAACTTACACGAATAAAAAACAATGGAAAATTAAAGTTCTTTGTACGATTTCATAATATTCTTTGGTTTTTAATTGACCCGGGAACATTTAAAAAAAAAAGAAAAACAAACGTTCCCGGTTTATGAATATCCAGAAAATACTTGAAAATCTCATACTACCATCACAGTAAGCAGAAGATGTTGCTTATGTCGTGATGGAGGGCTTAGCCAGTCGAGGAACACGACGCCTGAGTAGGACTCAGCTATGCCAACTCAGCCACTGACCGGTCATATAAAAGTAGTTAACTAATTCACAGTACATTTAACATGAACTAGAAAAATATTCATGATAGAGCTTGGTTACCCTAGTACCAGACAGATAGATCTCTTATGCTGTATCACATTATATATTTTTTTAATCTATCAACTATTTGCGTCAGTATTTGACAATGGTCTATTATTGAAATGATCGTTTTTCTGGGGCCTCTCTGAGCCATCACCTCTACCACTTGACCACGGAGACCGTCTACTTATCTCGATACATTAATTAACCTAAAAAGTCATGTTAATTGATTTTGCTCCCATAAAATCCGCCCTTTGTAAACCACTCTCAAACCCGAAAACCTTTTTATTCTCGTGTCAAAATAATATCTACAATCCTGCTTCAAAAAAGCCCCGTTTATAAATCCCTCGCGTTCTTTATTCAAATTTGAACACGCCTTTCATTGGAAGTTGAACCAATGAGAGCCCAGCCGACCAGTTTGAAAAAGGAATGAAAATTCCTTGAAAGTCGGCCACGCCCATGCATGAATTACGGTTTTCATATTTTTGTAAGGGCTGATTTATATAGAAGGGTGTTTTTCACATAAAATATATTTAACGCAGTTAGACTATGAAATAAAATATGTAAGATGGGCCTTTATGCTAAAAATGATTACGAATGGACCCATAGACTAAACTAGCAACACCTCATCAGTAATCTTCTAATTGCGGCGATGGTTATGAAGTTGTGGTTAGGTACTTTCTTCTTAATGCCTACCGTGCCTATCGGAGGTTGCCTATTTTTTTCATTCATCCATACAATATTAATGTTATAAAAGGGTTGTGGTACTGTGTCTGTCTCACTAGGAGAACTTGTTTTGAGAGCAGGCAAAAGTTTACAGTTTACAAAGTTCGCAAAAGTTTACAATTTACAAAGTTCACAAAGTTTACAAAGTTTACAAAGTTTACAAAGTTTACAAAGTTTACAAAGTGTACAAAGTTTACAAAGTTTAAAATGTTTACAAAGTTTACAGAGTTTACAAAGTTTAAAAAGTATACAAAGTTAACAAAGTTTACAAAGTTTAAAAAGTATACAAAGTTTAGAAAGTTTAGAAAGTTTACAAAGTTCAAAAAGTTTACAATGTTTACAAAGTTTACAGAGTTTACAGAGTTTAAAAAGTTTACAAAGTTTACAAAGTTTACAAAGTTTACAAAGTTTACAAAGTTTACAAAGTTTACAAAGTTTACAAAGTTTAAAAAGTATACAAAGTTTACAATGTTTACAAAGTTTACAAAGTTTACAAAGTTTACAAAGTTTACAGTGTTTACAGAGTTTACAAAGTTAACAAAGTTTACAAAGTTTACAAAGTTTACAAAGCTTACAATGTTTACAAAGTTTACAAAGTTTAAAAAGTTTACAAAGCTTACAAAGTTTACAAAGTTTACAATTTACAGTATAATGTTAAGGTAAAAAGTTTGAAACGTCAATTGAGCATATATCATACTTTTAGGGATGTTTAAAAAAAACATTAAATCTGTTTTGGCTAATGATCCAAACCTTGGTAGCCGAATTATATTTATCGTAATCTGTGTTAAGTCTAATGGCCAGTGGAAGTACATTATTTAGTTTTGTTGTAAATTATCTAAAATTTATTTGGTCAAATGTTGTTTTAGCTTGAAGGATAAGTAAGAGATTATGCCCTTTACATCTAGTATCGCGAGAAGTTTGGACATTATAAAATACTCGTAGAGTTATATGTTTAGAGAGACATGTAACTTTATTTTTGGCATAAAGTTGCCCAATATCCAAAATACAGATTCTCCAAAAGATTTTGTCTGAACTGCTGGTGATCGATAGGTTTAGAATAATCTTCATAATTTCCAAGGCAATCTTAGCTCATTTTTTGCTTTGATTGCTTTTCTCATTCACTCATAGTACAGGGTTATTCAAAATTTTGAACTCAATTTCGGACGTTCTCTCTTAATACACCCGGCCTTTTCCATTTACAGACACATTCAGTTTCCTCAAATTGGTGATACAAAAGACAAATGCTCTTTGAGGTTCAATGTTAAAATGGTGACGAAAGGAACACTTCACTACAGTTGCCCACCCTGCAGAACTGACTCACACGGAAAACCTTTGGGTTGAATAGTAGCCATTTTACTCACAACTGTTGCGAAATGGCTACTTGGCGGCGCGTGCACTCTAGCGATCGTTTGGGCAGCTATGAGCGATCTGGCGATGGGATTAGCAACTTTTAAACCTTCTCTTTCAATTGCTATATAGATCATTCACATATAATATATAATTCAGGAAATATAATGGTACGAAATTGAGTTCATCATTTTTAGTAACCCTGTACAAGAATGACATTTTTATTGAGTCGACGACTCGGATAGTCCTGCATTGTCCATTACCAGAGCGTGAAAACTGAAGGTATGTTTCTTCTGTAGGTGCATTCTCCTATAGGAGGATGTGTATCTTCAGGGTGATTTGGACTCTGCAGGCTGCACCAGTCACATAGATTACGAAGCTCTCGGTGTCTTTTTCTAGTAGTCTTACATCGGTCTAACTATCAGTTTTCCCCCAACAATCACTCAGGTATCCTTGAATTTGCTTCGCTTCTCATGGTTTGACCAACAATAATAATAATAGGATATTTTGTATAGAACCATTTTTGTGAAAAATCACCTCAAGGGCACTGAAAGGTTTTTATTTATGCCCATTGGGTTTTACGTAAACAATTGTATATGTGTATTTACAATTAGAAAAAGAGAAATGAGAAAAAGTATTGATACGTATTGAATATAAAAAATTAACAGCAAAAGAACAAGTACAGTACCTAAATGGTATAAATCAACGTCAAAAGTAGGTTACAGAGTACCATTTCAAATGAAACATAATGTTTTTTGTATTAGAGTATCTTCTTTTCATATCCACGACAGACCCGGAGAACAGTTAATTCAATCATCACTGATATTTCAAAGATATCAAAAAATGAAATAAAACTCTTACCATTAATAAAACTAACTAACTAACCATCACGCCGTTTCCCCGCAGGGGTAGGCAGAGAGGACGGACCGCCAAACAACTCGATCTTGGCATACACCTCTTGCTTCATTCACATTCATACATCGTCTCATACATTCTCTTCTATTATTCCGACTTCTGACATGGCCCGACTCAAGCATTTGATTCACTTGATTGTGCCATGTCTTCCTCGGTCGTCCCCGGCTTCTTATTCCATTCACATTCGCGTCATATATTCTCCTTACATTCCTTTCTTCGTTCATTCGCTCTACATGCCCAAACCATCTAAGCGTCCCTTTCTTAATCTTGCTCACTACGCTTATCAGCCTTGCATTCTTTACGAATCTCAACATTTTTCACACGATCATACATGGTTTTACCACACATTCGTCTCAGAGATCTCATTTCTACGGCATTCAGTTTACTTTCATCCTTATTCTGCCAATTCCATGCCTCACTGCCATACATCAGGGTTGGCATCAGCACTCCATTGTGGACTGCTAGCTTCGCTTCTTTGGACAACTTTTTGTTAGTGCCAACCGCGTTCAGTCCTCCATTAATGGAGTTTCCTGCATTCACCCTTCTTTCAATATCCCTATCAGTCTTTCCATCTCTCGTAAACGTACTTCCCAAATATACAAACTCATCGACCTGCTCCAAGTATTCGTCATTCACAACTATATTGCACACTGTTTTCGCAATCTCTCTTTCAAACACCATGACTTTAGACTTACTTACATTCATCATTAGCTCATTCTTCATACATACTTCGTTCATCCTAGATACGAGGGACTGTAGATCTTCCACACTGTTAGCAATCAGCACCGCATCATCAGCATACAACAGACAACATACTTGCAGACTACTCATTTTCGCGCCCAGGCCCACCTCTTTCAATTCTTGCATACAATTATTCATGTATAGATTGAATAACCACGGTGACATTACGCAGCCTTGCTTAACACCTTTTGTGATGTCAAACCACTCCGTAAAATCACCGTTTACCCTAACACATGCAACGCTTTCCTCGTACAGAGACGCGATTGCCTGTATGAGTTTCGTATTCACTTCATACTTGGACAATACCTTCCATAACGTACACAAAAATTACCCAAAACAGATATGTACAGCGTTTAATGATTTCTTTATATCGGTTGGTGAAAATGTATCTGTTAGCATTCTTTCTTATCCAGATGACTTAAATATAATATACGATTATATAACCAAAGACATTACAGTCCCTCTACATGGCTAATACAAATAAATTAGTAATAAAATAAACAAGTGATCTTAGAATGATAACATGCGGTGTAACACAGAGGTCCATTCTCGGACCATTATTATTTTTGTTCTTCATTAATGATAAAGCAAAATGAGCAATGAACGGTACTTTATGCAGATGACACAATAATGTTCTATAATATAACTAATATAAACGAAATGGAAAGGGAAATTGAAAGAGATTTGGGTCTTTGGCAAATTGGCTGAAAATTAATGAACTTCGCCTTAACATTAAAAAGACACATTACACGCTGTTTAGAAATAGTAGGGGCAAAACCTTAACATCTCTCTAGGACCAAACATACTTGAAAAAAGCAGATGTCGTGAATTTTCGAGGCCTTTTGATTGACTCAAGGCTCACATGGAAACACCATATTGACCATGTAAAATCAAACATTTCTCCGCTGACCAGTGTAATGTACAGATTACATGGATTGCTTCCCAGCTCTATACTGTGATCGTTGAATTATGTATGATTCATTCCCACCTCGTATATCTTTCGAGTATCTGAGGTTTTGCCACTAAAAAAATGATATCTGAGGTACAGATAATTAAAACAGGGCCCTGCGTAATATTTTTGGCTTGCCATGGGATACACCCGTTAAAGATATTTACCGACACGCACTAGTATTACCGTTTAAGATTATTCCTAGCAATGAGATAACACACTATTTTAAATGTGTTTCAATGCCATACTCATACAAATATAAAACTAAACTATAATCACGACGTCCACCTACATACTACACGACAAGACTACAAACTACACATATTAAAAACACACTCGACGAAATACTGGCTGAAATCGTTGGAATACCAGGTATAACATATGCACCTACATAATCAAATTTAACA
>JAHDVE020012460.1:0-11423 GCA_022606495.2 Halesus radiatus
TTTAATTTCATAATATCGGTTTAAATAATATTATAAAAATATCAAACAATTGGGAAAAAAAGCAGTACAGTTTGTTACAGTGAGGATAGACTTACGTAATATAAATACATGGTATAAATACATAGCATAGTATAAATAAACTTTCATTTTTAAAAAAACTTACATACGTAAATATTTTATAAATAATGGTAATAATAATTGGATTACTTTTATAGCGACGTTTTTATAGCAATATTATGTACGAGTACCTACCAAACCAAGAATCGTGGCTCTCTTATCAGACACAAGAACTCCTCTTTTCCGATAAGGTTTATACGACCAGAATAAATACCCTTAAAAAATGTAATTACTTGTAACTTATAAGAAATAAAATAAAATACGTACTGGTGTAAACACTAGTGGTGGGCGAAGCGGCGCGGTTTAGTGATCCGGATCACTAAATCAGATCTCTGTAAAGACAATCCACATGAAAACTGGGCGAAAATAAGAGCGTCTTAAGGACGTCTTTAGGAGAGCCAAGGGAGCGACGGAGAGGGCATGGTGCGGGAGGACGCGAACCGTCGTTCAATCGAGCCGGATCACCGAACTGGTAGACTACAAATAGCTGATTTAGTGATCCGGCTCACTAAACCGAGCCGCTTCGCCCACCACTAGTAAACACAAATTATAATTATATTTTATTTATTCAAATTATAATTATATCTAACTACAACACATAAAAAAAATGACCGACTTAATTTTTTATAATGACACGTTTCTCAAGATGTCGGCTTTTCTTCGCGGTCCTGAAAATGGTTTTAGTAATTTTACTAACTAGAAAGCACTGAGAAACATGTTCGCAAAGTTTCTAAATAATCAGCTCTAGCATGATAGAGATATAAGTATAAAATGAATATTTTAGATTTGAAGAAATTCTCCCTACCACGTTTAGCCTTTAAGATGCAAATGGGTGGATTCGTTCAATGTTTTATTTACTGAGCCAATGTAGGCTTAAATTCCGTCTGCCATGCAAACTTTGTGGATTACTTTGCTGGATGGATTCGTTGAATTGTGCTATTTACTATGCTAACGAAGCCTCAAATTCCAGCTGCGACGTAATATACTTTAGCAAACTGACAAACTAAATCACTCTATTCCTAGGTTCGTCGATTCTTTTCCAAAACATGTCAAAAGTACACACAAGTTTCTCGTACTATCCATATAATATATTTACATGTTTAAAAAAATACCACATATATATGAATGTGTAATTTTTTTTATAATTATAAATATCCTTCTAAATATAAGTATTAATGCGAAAATAAATATAAGATATCCATTATAATTTTTTTTTGTGATTATTAATAATATTTAATTGTCTATTAATTATATAACTAGTTCTATTCGTACGTAAAATTATTAAACCTTTATTAATTTCAAGAGAATGATTTGTTTCCAAAATATGTTTGCCAAATTCAGAAGAATTATTATTACTTAAATACCTTAGGCGCCTCTCAACCTCAGTATTAAAATTTCTTAAGGTATTTCCTATGTAAAAAAGTTACATTCGTTAAAAATGAATTTATAGACTATCCTGATTCTTTAAAATATATTTTTTAATTTATTAATAAACATAATATTAAATTGTATTAAAATGACACCACAAAGTGATATTGCATTTATGGAAGAAGTAATTAAAATAAATAAATATAAATATCAGTGGCGTGCAGTCCATAAAGACTGGAGAATGAACCATAAGAAGAAATTATAATAAAAAATTTAAAAGGGGGCAAATTTCTAATCAAAATTTATTTTTCCATAAATTTAAAAAGTAACTAGTTACAGAAAACGGTTCGTTGTTTATTAAGTAACATGTTACAAGGTATTGATGTATAATCTATTGGAGCGTTAGGAAGCTATTTTCCTTATTGTATAGCAATATTCTGTCTGCCGCTGATGCTATGGACGCTAATACATTACATTAATAAGTTGTCATGTTCAATGCACTATTCATACCCGAACTTGAAAAATTACACACCGCCTCCCAAGGATGGATGAAATCAAGCCTTCCAGCATCCTTTCATGATACACTTGTCACAGAACAGAATCTCTCGATCCTGTTCGTAAGCACATTTGAATTTGCAATCTTAGTAAAGTTCACCAATAGATCTATTATATAGAATATTCCCGACTAGCTCACCTCAGGGTAGATGGATGTACATAAAAAACGATACATCCATCTATTTATCGTGTTGTCAGTTCGTTTATGGACAATTCGACAAGTCACCGCTTCTAGAAGACATATATAAAACACATACATATAAATACAAACAGGAATAGGGAATTCAAAATAAAAACAATTCTCTTTTGCTATTAAATAATATCTTGCTTATATTTTTGATAGCAGAGTCTATGCTTTAGGAAAAGCTTTAACCTTTCTGTGGACGCCTTCAGATTATTAAAGGATAGAATGAAATTGACTGATTTTAAATAATTTCTGTTTTATCAAAAAGCAAAAGGGAAATAAATAAATAAAGTGAAATTTTGGAACGATACCAGTTTTCGGGTGGGCAGCTCTCTCGGCTCTCCAAACTTGACTTCCCGCCCTGTCTTCCCAAAGCTCCCTTGCGGTCCCTTTCCCCGCTCCCCTTCCCCAACCGAGCGGCTAGGAAATTATTATCATAGACAACTAATGTTTATTTATGGTTAATTCCGGGTCGGCGGTTTGTCAACCTTAGTTGTTAGGGACTTGCTTCATAACACACTCCATAAATAGCCAACAGCCAACAAAAGCTCCACGCCCTTCAGCACTAGTATCCAAAAACTCTCGGCCTCACGGCTCCCGTAAATTGAAGTCCGCCGCCATCTTGCCGACCTTTTTTCCTCTTTTCATTTCCTTCTGTAAACGAGTTATTGACCATCTGAGTTATTGAGTCTGGTACTTATCCGGCTGTCATGTAAGGCTGCATCCACTCCTTTAAATAGTTATGTTACAATTTCTTTTAAAAGGATATACTCGTATGTTATACGGTTTCATTGAGGAAGGGAGGTTTCAGGTAACAGGCCGTCAATTAACATTATGATACCTGGAGGTATATACATATTATAACATAACACTTGGTAAGTATTAATTAAACCGTAATTAGGCAGCGTCATATTACCAAGAACATTATTAATTGTAAGTAAATTTTCTCAGGCAGATAACTTTTTTTGGAATGTGAAGGATATTTTCTCAGAACCAGTGGGATTTACTTTTAATGAAAAAATTTGGAAGATGACGTAAAATAGAAATATTATATGTTTAGGTGTGTCATAAGTCAGATATTAGTATTCTCTTTCACTTTAATTAATAATTAGAATTAATAATCAAAGTAAGTCACGGAATTCCCAAACTTTTTTTTAAATTCAGGTGACAGAAATAAAATAAACAGTTTGGTCGGATGTTTTCTTCAAAAAAAATCTATATAAGTTAAGCGGCAGAATTTAAATTTTTAAGATTCCATTGAAATGCTGAGTAAAAAAATGAGTATTTCGGGCCAGCTCAAGTATCGGGCTCTATAGAAGCCCGAGTAAATCTGGCTTCCAAGAAACTGGGCGTTTTGTAAAGGGCTAGCAGATTCCTCAATAGTGATCAACTGTTAATCCTATATAAATCTCAAGTACGTACAATAATTGAATTTTGAAGTCACTTCTAGGCTGGAGCTTCCAAATACTTGATAAACCTGCTTGGTTTTGTGCAAAAGAGGGCGGTTCTTCTGATTGACAATCCGTTCTTAACAGACCGACTGCCACCCCTGATGCACAGACGCAATGTAGGTATGCTAAGTCTGTTCCACAGATATTTCAATGGAGCCTGCTCGAAAGAGCTAGCAGCTTTTTTCCCCTCCGCGCTGGTACACGTGCATAAAACTCGACGGACACGATTCACGGTTTATGTCGGCTTTATGAGAACGGGTCGTCGGGAACGTTTTTGTGTAAATCGACTCGTATGTGGAATGAGCTACCGGCATCTATCTTTCCTCCAACATTTAATCTGGTCCTCTTCAAAGTCCGCATTAACAAATTCCTTCCTATTGCCCTCTCCTTAACCCGCCTCACAACGCTGCCCAACCGGCTAGCGACATAGATACCCCGTACGTGATATGTACATACAAAGGCACTCTTGTGAGGAGTCACATAAAAAAAACCGGATCACAATTTATAAAAAAATACCAAATTAAAAACATAAAAGGCTGAAAAGAATTTCGAACCAGTTGAGTTTAGGTTAGACACACACGGCATAGTATTGGCAATATAAACAAATAAAAATTAACTATGCGCTGTATATATAATATATTTAAATAAATACACAAATATTGGAAAATAACCGTTTATCCGTTGATTTTTCCAAAATCACTTGACTTTTTTGATTTGTGATCACGTTTAATTCATAACTTCCCACTATCATTTTACTAGCATTTATATTACCTACACTTTAATTATTCGTCAAACATTCAGCTAGTAGATTACATTAGTGAGTAAAATTATATTTTGTTTCCCCCAGTAGTTAGACCATTACTTTAGACCCTCCACGCAGCATCCCCAAAGATGGCATGGGCTCTGAGGGAAGTTTTTATCCTTGGGGCCTCCTGTGTCGGGTTAAGGTAAAAAAAAAAGACAGAAAAAAAACTTCAATATGTATAATAATTAGCTAATACATATTTCATTCGATGCTTTTACTATTACAATCCATACTAATTCATCTGGTACATTCGCACTAGGTATCAAAGAACTTTCCCAGGTTTCTGAATCATATTGGGTTTAACTTTATCATATTATGAATGCCCCTAGCCAATAAAACGGGCGCATTTTGCAGTACCTGACATCCAAAACATCTATTCTAAGAATTTTTTTAATCAAACATTTCAAAAGTTCAAAAAAACCGATTAAACTTAATTTTCACCACACAAGAGCGAACCAAAATGACATCATGAATATTCCTAATTTTAAAACTACTTTTGGACAAGAGAATTATAAATATATCTCCACTTAGCTATATAATTCAATTTCACCGGCCTTTGCCTTCACTCACTTGTCGGTCCAAGTTCACCGCAAATTTGGGCTCGGAACGTCGGCGTTTGGTTAATTTCTGATCACCGTTATGCTTGAGAGCTTAATGAACGGTTGAATAAATAAATAAAAATTGATTGCAAATTTTGACAAACCGCTGTTGAGCCTAAAATTGGCGGTTTACTGGGACCCCTCAAACGTCAAACAACTGGCCCTTATCCCATTACATTCTACGAATCTTCAAAGAAATTGATAAAAAAAATAACATTTTCTAGTTATTTTCATTATCATTATAACCGCACAGAATCCTAACCGCTATAACCGGTGGCACTATGACATCCCTATTGGGGTATTTTTTGAGTGCGGATGGAGTGAGGAGGACGATAAGAAAGGTTGTCAAGTATCTGGCCATTTTGATTTGGTCGCTAAACACAACTAAAGCTATTTCAAACAACGTTTCGATTTTGGATGGTTAGCTTTCAGTAGAACGATACTAAAAGTACCTACCACTCGGCTGTATTAAAATTATTGAACGATTATTTTTATAGATACCTACGCTTTGAAAACCGTTAAAATTAAAACGTTCTGCCTTTTGTTACCTACGTAAATACTAAGTCAAACCGGAAATACTGAAATATTTTAAAAGAAGAAATGAATTAAGTGGAATACGGATTGAGATGTTTGAATTTATTGCTTTTTTGAAGTAGTAAAAAATAATAAAAATAACACCATTTACTAAATAAATAATTAGATTTATCGAACAGCCAAATTTAAACATGTTCTCTTTCTCCTTCCCTACGCCCATTCTTAGAATCTCTCTCTTATCTAACCCCCACCAAAAATGGTGTTCTCCCCCTGTCTTCTATGTTTTCTAAAGTACTGTAATTTCGTTTTTAATTTAGTATGTATTTATTTGAATAAAATTGTCAACCTGAACCGAGTCTGGTTGGTTTATGTATTCAAATAAACTGGTGTTTAAAAAAAGTAATTTTATTCATATTAAAATTATGCCTAACCACAAAGCGATTGCTTCCTGTGAAAGCTTAAAAACACGGTCTAAGCGATATTATCATCAAAGGAGATTATCCTTTAAGCAGATTGGACAAGAGATGAAACGCATACCAAACATCCCTTGAGAAGAAATTTCCATTGGAATTTATTTTTCTTGTGAAATTCAGGCTGTGGTTGCGTGTGATGCTGGCTTGAGCGAAAACAGCAATTCTCCGGCCGCCGAAAGGGTACACTCACAAGAAAAGCACAAGTATTTTTAAACTAAAACTATAAGACGCAGTATTGTAATAGTTTCGATTGTGGGATCATAAAAAGACTATCAAAACATGGACCCCACTGCTCACAAGGTAACCACATCGAAAACGCATACGGTAAATATTTTATTAACTAAAGCAGATAACTCTTTGTTTGATTTTCTGAAACAACATATGCTGGACCATAACGCATAACGTCAAAGCAAAAACTTGTGTTTTGATTTTGTTCTTTAAATTTATGAATAAATAAATAAACATTTAAGCCTGACATGACATATATCATAAAGATTGTTTTAAGTATCATAAACCTTCGAACGATGAGCTCTGGCGTCATTAAATCAGTACAATGTTTTCTGCCTTACATTATTTGGTCAAGAACAAAATGGAAAACTAGACGCGACTACGTTTATTCCGAACTTGAAAATTCCTCACAGAATAGAGAATATACTATCACAATTATTTTCTCAGTAAACCGGTTTTATCGTATTGCGTAATAATACTATCGTTATTTTGAATTAATAAATAATAACTCTCCGACGTCCCTCTCCCCCTTAATAGAATCGTATGACAGTTTGAAAATGGCTTTGAACGCCCTATAATATGTCACAATAATAAAAACTAACGCTCATGTTGAACTTAATAATCACATTACTGTATTTGATTCACATTGAATTTTTAAAAAACTAAATAGATTTCTACGAATTATACACAAAACAATTTATAATTAAATTGCCCAAATGTATAGTAAAATCACAACATATTGCATAGTAATATTTATATTACAAGAACAGTTCTCCGAAACCTCCACGTTTCTTTAACAATTTTCTGTTTTCTGTGCAATACTAACGGGAGGACGATCGTTTTCATCTGACATACACGGACACGGGTATTCCGTTGATTCCATTCTAGTGCAATATAGTATTGCTAGTCGCGTTGTCCATTTGTCAGAAAAATCTCTTTTTTTAAACTAACAATATAACAACGTCTGCTTTCCTGCTAAAGGTACTTTTATTTGTCGTTATTTCAGTGTGCATGCCTGTTTGCACAGTAAAATAACGAGTAGTAGAAATATTTGCAAGTCGTTATGAATTACGTTCGTTACACCGAACTAACACAATTATAGAGACATAAAAGTTGGAGCAGAAAGTTGGAAATTGACTTATAATTTGGTGCATTGCTTGCATATAGTGAAGCCTTTTAATAATTTACTTACAAACGCATACGTAAAGTTTTATTTATTAATTTAACCGTTTTGGTCTTCAGTTCGATTTAATTAAATATTATTATTTTAATTGCAATGAATTCCTAAGAGGTCTAATATTACTATTATTTATTATTTCAACAGAGACTGACTACAGTTCACATATATTACTTAATTGTTTTTGTGTTTAATTTTTAAAACTCCATTTTATTTATTTTATGCAAAATAAATAAAAAAAAATCAGTTAAATATAGCTTTTGAACCAATAATAACAATAACCAATAACATAGGAACTTGCCCAAAAAAACTCAAAAAGTAAAAAACCTAAACTTAATAATAGTGGCATATAGGAATTAAAATGTGACCACGTCGACAGCAACACTACCTAGATCGGGCAGACGGGAAGGGCTTTCTCAACTAGATTCAAAGAACATATACGATGTTATAAAAATAAAAGCACTTCTTCAAAATTCGCAGAACATCTCTCAGTGAATAATCACCTTCCCCTTGATAACAATAAGCCTAAACCCTTACACATAGAAAGAAAGGATCTTAGATTAAATTTACTTTAACAATTAGAAATGAATGAACGAACGAATGATCCTAACATAACATTAATTAATAAAGTATGGAAAATTATGTATTCACCGCTTCTCAGTATGTTCACATTATCAAAACAATATAACACACTTAAATAAATCATTTAAGAAAACATCATATTAATACGGGAAAACACGTTAGAAATGTAAAAAATTCACAGAATAGAGAATTATAATTATTTTTTCACTAAATCGGTTTTACCGATAATAAATCATTATTTTTTTAAACCCGTCCACATTAGAATGGAGTGGGAGTAAATAAAGTCTCATAAATAAGTTGTCACAATGTGGATTAACCGCAGTTTGAGTGTGGCGTTGAACGCCGAAACAGCTGTCACACAGTCAGATAGATTACTTAAGCATTTCAAAAGGCTCACTTATCTATCACTTTTTTCACATTTTCCTCTTGACAGCAACTCAATATCGATATTAGCGGATTAATGTTTTTGCGACCATTTCACATTTTCTACAAGAGTGATTTTACTCCCAACAGGTGTACACATCTCCCGAGGTGACAATTTTCCCGTTAGTTCAATTAAAGAAACTCATCCGTTTCACATTTTCTACATTAATGAGATACACTTCCAACAGCTGTATTCTCCTGAGGGGACAATATCCCAGTAATAGTCCAACTAGCTCCATTATTTAGGTTCCATCCACAGAGTAAAGAATGTGCTCTGTGGTTCCAACCATATTAGTAGAGAACTGTCTATCTCATCTCGGGTTCTGACCATGTGGCACTTTAGAGTGCCTCTTTCCGAGTGCGTTCTCGCATAAGATGTAATAAAAGCTTTATTGAACGTGGAACACTTGCAAAATATACGATTCAAGCAAAACGGATATAATAATTTATATGACGAGTAAGTTTTCAGACAACAATCCCCTACATATAACATTTTAATGCACATAATATATACAATATATATACATAGTGTGAATGGTTCAATTACGCGGCAACGCTTTGGTGAGAGGCCAACTCAGAACATATTTACACATCGTCTTTTCTCTACCTTTCTTTTGTCCATTAAGTTTTACAGTACCATTATACAAAATATGTATTTTTTATGGTATAATAAAGGTGATTTGTATGGTGTTTTATAATGTGAAGTGTAAGGTAGGTTTGAAGAGGTGATACTGCGAATGGAGTGTTATATGGGTCGTGACCACCTCACTAGGAGAACCTGTGCTGGGGTGTTCACGTGGATGTGTTAAATGTGGTACAAGTATAAATGTGTATTGATTAGTTTTATTTTAGTGTTTTAGTTTTAATATGAAAATGTAAATTAGGTATAGAATTTAAAGTGAAATACATTTTTTGTTTTTGTTTTAGTTACAGTAGGCAAATCCTTTAAAAAATAATAAACATGTAATTATAATAACTGACATACTCTACGCATGTGTTTGTGACTTCATCATTGCAGACCACTTTGCAACAGCTGTGAACATTCCGTACTATAAAACTAATAAACGGCCTACAAATAAAGGGCGGAAAGTCTCAATTTTATCTCAAAAACGAATAGATTTTTCAATTAGAAATTATAACTGGAATGCTTTGCTTCAGACAAATGATGGCAATAATTTATATAGTCAAATAAAAAGCAAGTTTAACGAAGTATATGAAAATAGTAAAATATTTATAGATGTAAAACCCAATGCAAGACCTTGGATTATAAAAGAATGGATGACAGAAGATATTCTATCACACATTAAAAAAACGAGATTCTTTATTTATGTGGTGGAAAAGCTCCACAAAAAATGCAATTTATGAAAAACAATACAAATATTTTCGTAATTTTGTTACTAAATTAATAATAAAAAGTAAAACAACCTTTTTCAATGATAAATTTAAGAACAATTTTTCAGATATCAAAAAAAACATGGGATGAAATAAATAAAATTCTAGGACGTAGGACAAAGAGTAACTGTGACGATGTAATTAGTAGGTTTATGTTAAAAATCTGCGGAAAATGTTACAAACCAATTTGTTAATTATTTTTCAGATAACATAGCCTCAATGGTTCATAAATGTGATTTTAAGGCGTCAAATATTGTCCTGATAGAGTCACCGCAAAGTTTGTATATACCACGAGCATCACTCGCAGACATACTGAGTATAGTCAAACTTCTCAAAATTCAAAGTCCCCTGGCATAGATAATATCCGAATGTTTGACATAAAAAGACACATAGATATTTTGGGTCCTATATTAACCCATCTGATCAACACAATTTTAACACAAGCTGAGATACCAGATGAACTCAAATGTAGTATTATCAGACCTATTTACAAAAATGGGAAACATACTGATATAGAAAACTATAGACCGATTAGTATATTACCCGCTCTAGAAAAGATTCTTGAAAAATACATATTTTTAAAACTAACCAAATACTTGGAGTGCTTTTCTTTAATAGATCCTAATCAATTTGGTTTTCAAAAAAAAAAGTACTGAAATGTTACTTCAGGATTTTTCTAACTATATAAATAATGAACTGAATAATAAAAGACATGTTTTGGTACTGTTTATAGACAATTCAAAGGCATTTGATACTATAGACCCGATGAAATTGTTAAATATTTTGAGGCAATAGGGGTAAGAGGAAACTTTCTCAAACTATTCAAAAACTTCCTAACCAACCGCCAAATCCAGGTAAAAATATCAGACAAATTTAGTAAAAGAAGAAATGTCAAAACAGGAGTTCCACAAGGGTCAATTTTAGGTCCAATGCTCTATATTATCTTTGTATCACTTATGAACAAAATATTCTCGTTTGTTAAACATTATGTATATGCTGATGATACAACACTTATAATATCCCATGAAAATTTGGATACTGCAATAAAATTGTTACAGGTAGACTTTATTTCTTTATTAAAATGGTCACATGACTCTGGTCTAATAATCAATGCTAAAAAACGAAATTGATGCATATAAGATCCCCGCATGCAAGGTACAGAGAGGCATCTGTAATCATATCCAATTCATTTAATTGCATTCACAATAATACCAAACAGCCTTGCGCGTGTACAAGTATCGAATTAGTCAACCAGTACGTGTATCTAGGTGTTACGCTGGATTGTAATATGAAATGGGACGTACAAATTTCCAACCTCTGTAAGCGACTTCGAGCCATTGTGGGAAGACTCCACAAGATAAAATTATACGTGCCTATAAAAACTATGAAACTAATTTATTTGTCTCTAGCAGAATCGACTATAAGGTATGGTATAACTTCTTGGGGACACTCCTGTAAGACCAACATAAAACATTTACAGCTGATTCAAAACGCCATGGTAAAATTGTTAGTAAGTAAACAGTTTTTAACCAAAG
>JAHDVE020012461.1:0-19949 GCA_022606495.2 Halesus radiatus
GCAGAACGAAGCAGATTTCAACTCAAAATATTTGAAACATTTGGGTTTTTATTATAAACTTGATTTATGCTCGAAACGACAGCACTAAAATTATGTAATTTTTATAAAAAGAACCTGAAAATTATTGTCATTTTTACACCGGGAAAATTAATAACTTCCCAATACTTAAAAGATAAATCAGGAGCGACTATAAAACGCAGCTGGCAGCCACGAGGGCGCCTAGACTCGCTACTGTAATAATACCAATATTGTTTTCCCAGGTGTTAATGATAACTCATTAGACTTAAAACATATGGTAAATATTTCCAGTTTTTATTTCACTTTTTATTTCACTGTAGGTAAAATTAGTAAAAATTCGGATATTACATGACTAGATTTTGCCTATTGCAGTCCCGCAATTGGTTTGTATTGCAAAGTCAACCGTGACTGACTGCTTTGTAGGGAGGTGCGCACCCGATTTGACCTGCTCTGAGCCTTACTCTATTCGAAAGTCGATACGCTTATGGTGTATTTTGGCATGCCAACGCGTTCCAAGTCCCGTTTTGACTGCGAATCGACCTTATTGTGTTCGAAATTATAGGGGCTTAAAGACTATTTGTGCTCGTAGGCACCTTGTCTGAATCGCTGGCCAGACCGTATTGCTCCTTATTGTGTAGGGAATTAAGGGGGTGTAAGGTCGATTTTTCATTGCAGACCCCGCACTGAATTTCAGAAGTTACAGTATTTCTATAAGTACTAGGTTTTGCCTATTGCAGTCCTGCAATTGGTTGTGAATAGTTGTGCATATGTGTTTAAATCTGGATGAAGAAAGGTGTGTGTGTGTGTTAGAAATAATTTTTAAAATGAATATTAGGAAAAATATTTCTACTTACCCTCCTACTCCTACCCCTACTCCTACCCCTACTCCTACCCCTACTCCTACCCCTACTCCTACCCCTACTCCTACCCCTACTGCTACCCCTACTCCTACCCCTACTCCTACCCCTACTCCTACCCCTACTCCTACCCCTACTCCTACCCCCACCCTACCCCTACCCTACATCTACCCAACTCCTACCCTATGACTACCACGATTAAGTATTTAAAGAAAAGAAAAAGAAAAACTTTAAATATTAGCTTTATCTCGATAAATGGGGCCTAGGAGTTTGATGCCAAATTTTTAATTGTGCAAATCAGGTTGCATAGGTGGAGACGCTTAGTTTCATACCCATATAGGCTACCCCTACCCCTACCTCTACTCCTACATCTACCCTCACCCCTATCCCTATCCCTACCCTATATCTACCTTACACCTATACCTACTCTACCACTACCCCTTTTGATTATTTATAGAAAAGAACCAGAAAAAAGCCAAAAAGAGAGCCAAGAATTAACTGCCCAAATTTTCACCAAGCTGCCCGGATCCGCTATGTCGATACTCGTATTTTGATACCCATATCAGAGATATTTCAAAAGAAAAAGAATATTAAAATGAATTATTTATAAAATATCTTACTCTTAGATTTGCTGTGCTGGGAAAAATCCATAAATCCATAATTTTATGTGCAAGTTATTACTCATTTATTTAGAAGCAACAAAAAAATAAATATATTATGTCAATCTCGAAACAGATCTACACGCTCTTGGGATCCTGTTATTTTCCTATCCTATTATTTGGTCTATATTAAAAAAAAAATGGCGCAATTTAAAATAAATATTTATTAAACAGCGATTTCAGTTCCTGCAATCGTTTTCTCGTACGTTGAAAAGAATCAAGTGATAATATCGGTTTATGTAGGTACCTAAGTATTTTTCCAAAGGTTTTCAGTACCTACCCAGTAATTATTTTCGAATATATTCATTGGGAAAATGTGTTCTTTACAGTGGCTACACTGTGTTTAAATTATGAGGGTCGCTCAAATAGTTGGTACTAATTTTGAACAAAAAAAATATGTAAATTTTAATAGCAAAATTAAAAACCGTCTTTTTAAAAAAAAAAATTTTGAAAGGTCATCGGTTGAGCATCCGCATTTCGAATTCACAAACGCCAGCGCTCTTTTCTTAATAAATATTTTTTTATAACCATAAACGTAAGGAGAAATCAATAAAATTCATTACATCTTTATTTTAGAAACGTGGATCGGCGAGGCGAACGTTCGTGGCGAACACCCGACTGATTTTCTGAAAAAAAAATCGATACTTTTTTAATAATATAGCAGAAAATTAATTGATTATATTTCTAGCGAACTTTTTGAACGGCCCTCCCTCACTAAAACGGGGATCCGAAACTCTAATAGTTTTGAAAACATCGCCAAATATCGCGAACAAATTGAATGAATCTTGCGGTTGAAAATAGAACCAACGCAGAACTCGAACAGATTTGAAATTTTCCTTACTGAATTAACGTTAGTTCCATTTCTCGCCACCAGATGGAAACCATGAGCATTCCGTTTCTTCCATACAAAGTTTTCAGTAGTTTCCGGAGATGATTAAATGCACAGAGTATAAGTTCTCTGGAAACTCAAAGGAAACTTGAGCAGCGCCACCCGGCGGGTACGAATCTTGCGGTTGAAATTAGAACCAACGCAGAACTCGAACGGATTTGAATTTTTCCTTGCTTAATTAACGTTAGTTCTATTTCTCGCCACCAGATGGAAACCATAAAGTTTTCAGTAGTTTCCGGAGATTTTTTAGATTGTGAGTTCGATCCGCGGCTAACTTCGTTCGAGAGTCTGAATTTTGATTACGCCTAAATGAGCCTTGCGGTATTCAAAACTCTACGGTTGCTAAGGTCGACTTTCGCGAGACAGCAATAGCGGAATTTTAATGATACCATTTTGAGCCTTGCTTTCTTTGAAATTCGATATGCGGAAGGTCGCTTTTCCCATCAAAAAAAGTTTCCCCTCGTCTTTGAGCTAAAATGAACCTTAAGGTGTTTGGAAATAAAGGGGCATTAAAGTCACTTTCTGCCTGCATATCCTGGTCTGAAAATTGGTGACTATAGAGTAATTACTGTATGTTATTTTTTATTAATAAAATACAAATGAATTCAATGCTTTTATTAAATAATCCGAAACCATGTGTAAAGAACAGCTTCCACCTTTAATATTTTCCCAGGAATAGGTGTGCGCTTAGCACTTGCTGTAGAAACCATATGTAAAGATCAATCACTAACTTTTAATTTTTTACGTTTTTCTGGTCCGCTTTCCATTGGCTTAACGCGCTCCACAATCTTCAATTAATTCTTTTTAATATTGTGCAAAGTAGTACGTCCGACATTGTATTCTTTAGCAAGCTTGCATATATTTTCGCCCCTATCTAACCTCTTTAAAATGTCCATCTTCTCGCGCAAAGACAAAGTCTTATATTTTCTCTTATTACTCGTACTGCTCGAAGACATGTGGACTGATTAGGAGCATGAAACCACAAGTAAACAATAATTAACATGGCAGTTACGTAATGTAATGATGGTGTGTGTGTGTGAATGACGACGCTCGCGAGCTCACTGACACTTGGGAGATGGAATGAAATAGAATGGTCCCGTGTTTTGGTGCCGGATTGCTGGAAGTGCCGGTATAGTGAAGTGCCAGATTAGTGAGATTATACTGTACTTAAATATTCAGATTGATGCCTTCTTTAGTTTTGTTAATCTGATATGACATTTGTCGGAAGTGCATAAAATGGATTTAAAAATAAATAGTTAGGTTCTTAGTTTAGGTATTTTCTTTATAAAAAAAACCCAAACCAAGAACCTATTAACCTAATTAGAATATTTAATATTTACATTTTGCACTTTGTATGCAGCTATTGTCTAATGTCGTATTATAAAAATTGAACATGCCGGCGTCAACTCTCCTCATTATTTACATGGTTTTATTAAAGGGAGTAAAAAAATTAATTGAATTTTTATTTATTTCCGCAAATGCAGATGTTTTTTTTTAAATTATTTATTTTTATGAATCTTATTACGAGTCCCAACTGGAAATATTTATGAAATATATGTATATTTGCTCCTGTGTGTCGTTTTTCTCGACTTACCCTAACCCGGGTGAAGGATGTTGACGGCGGGTCGAGGCTTTCGACACTTTCTTGTTCGGCCCGAAAGACCTTTCGTGCGACCACCTGTCGTCACAAGACTGTAAATTATTTAGGTACCGGATCCGAAGACACCCTCGTTCCCTTGGAGGGATGTCGGGTATGAGAGGGTGAAGGTGAAGAAAAGACTTTGTTATTATTCTGGTCACAAGTTGTGGTGAGTTACGACTGCCTTTATTTTTCAAAAGTTGACATATTTATTTGATTTGTCAAACGCGACACGATTCTTACCCTTCTCTTTGTGGCGGAGGGGGGGGCGCGCTTGCTAAACTGACATGCAGCGTATATTATCTGCATCAAACTGTCGGCCACCCATTTGGCCGAATTCTTTAAGGTCAGCGGACGTCTGAATTTAGACCTTTTTCTAACATTTCCCTGACCAACATTTAAACACTAAAACATGAAAAACTACAGGTGATTTTACAATTTTAGTTTTTTCAGGCTGATTATAACTGTCTATTGCTGTCAAAGTTTCCCACGTCCAGATAACACGGCGCTTTCAAATGTGGCTTGGTTATCTGGTCGTAGGGAGCAATAACCAGAAATACAAGTTTATAGTACAGTTTTTAAGTAGAATTGATTCCCCCAGCGCAGTATTTTATTTAGTAAGAGCTGGGTAAGTTGCAATTAGACATATAACATAATAAAAAAATGACAACAAATTATTATGTAAAAACATGAAGGCATCTCCTCATTGCGGCATTATTCAAATACTTTATTATGCCGCTCTGAGGAGATTTACAAGTTCAATTTTAACCAAATTACAAGAAACAGTTCGTAAATAATAATTTATTTTTTCCCTTTGTGATTACAAATTTAAACAATGAGGGGTCAGAACACTGTACTGTCCTACCTGGGTTCTGTGAATTTCTTAAAAATCTGTGATTTTCTTTCATATTCCTGATAATATCTATCAGGAATGGAGAATGACTATGCAGTAAATTTGTTATTGAATGTTAAAAATTAAAGAACATGAAATAAAATGCAAACATCAATAGATAATAATACAAAAATGAAAGGGGGTTCGCAACACGGTATTTTACCTAGTCGGAGTCAGACACACGTCGAGCTTCCTGGGTGGTCCCACTCCTGAGAAATGTGACCAGTGGCGGAGAGTGGGATGGACGATCGACCAATAAGTTCAACACGTCTGGTACAGATGTAGTATTCGACTCAACTTTTAAGCGCGACAACGACGCCCAGTCGTGTTTCTGTTTCGTCCATACCCACAGATTGTTTGAATGTCTGTTTTTGTCATACATGACCAATGTTTTTAAATAAAGAATTGACTGGAAACGTAAGTGTATTTGTATTTGTTACTTTGTCGCATTTTGTGCAAATATTGTGAGACAATAACGTGTCTATGTTTGTAATGTCATAGGATAGATAGTGACACTTGTTGATTCTTGAGATATTTGTGATTATTATTAGATAAATGTATTGTGCAATTGGATTGAATTACACAAAAACGTCACAAGGTAAACAAAATTCGCGAGTTTTTATAAAATTGTGCAATTTATCAGGAAAAACCGAACATCGTCTGCAGATAGTGAGTTAATTACACATTGTTTATAAAAAGGGACAATTAAAATAACTGTACATTAGCGTTTTGGTATACAGTGAAACTCACTTAAGAAGTTTTCATGTTTAAGAAGTTTGGTTTCTTCGGTCCCTTTTTGGTACTGAACGTAGGTTTTCCCACAAGTTGTTTTTTTCCTGTTCCTTGGAAAACTTAACGTAGGTTTTCCCACAAGTTGTTTTTTTCCTGTTCCTTGGAAAACTTATTAAGAGAGTTTCACTGTATATTATAATTTATTAGGCAGCCCTCTCATGGGTCAGTAAGGAATCGAAACAAAAACCGGGTGCTTTAAGAAAGCGTGACACTGAGAGCGTTCCGTTCCATATATTTCTATTCTCGAAAATTACTCTACCAGTTTGGCTGAAAATAGCAGTTTGTTTTTATTAGTGCCGGGAAGGTTTAGAAAGTAGTTTGAATGAAATCCAATATGTAAAACTGTTAAAATTAGTATGAAAAACATTGAACCCGCCATGTTTTATTTAGGTTAGCTTTATGATTTAGATATATTTTGAAAAAATAAACATTTGGAATGTTTCTTTATTTGGCGATAGTTAGTAACGCTGTAAAATCAATAATGGCACCCGATAACTAGTGAAAATCCCGAGCAAGGCCGTCTACACATCAGCTAGTAGGCTATACAATAACAGTAAATAAGGGAATAGGCTCAAACATTCTGGTGGGTGCTAACGCTCAGTTGGCAGCCGTACTTGCATCTGTGCTGTGCTGCATGGTGTAATGTGAGTACTCCCGTCTGTTCCATTCCTGCACTGTACCGTTCTGCACTGTGCGCTGCTGGTAGATGTGAATAGACCTTAAAGGTTGGACCAGCAGGTTACAGACCTTGGACGTTCCCAGATGTTCTGTAGTATTCTTACGTATTTCTACAATGACGCATCTTTAAATAAGTTCCTTGTTCTAATTTTTTTATATAAAATCATTGTATACTAGTCCAATACCTACAAGGCACAGCCGTGAGACTTGCAATTAATATTTGGCACCATGGCCCATCTTAAAGCAGTTTTTTTCAAGGGTTCACACATTCATGTGTAGATAATAATAATTACGTGAACAGTGCCTGACGGTCTGGCATCTGGACGTTTTGTACCTACACCTATACTCGTACGCTGGGAGTCGTTGGACTTGAGAATCGTATGAACTGGTATATGAACTCATGAACTGGAAGTCAGCTCTTAATATGTGCCGGCTCTTAACCGTTTGAGTGCCAAAAAAATCATATACTTGCTTGTAAAATGCCACCAAAAAAGTGTTTTTTTTTTTAAAAATGTATTTTTTTTTGAAAATATCGTAAATTCTTTGAATTTCCCGTAAATTCTTTGAATTTCCCCGTAAATTCTTTGAATTTCCCGTAAATTCTTTGAATTTCCCGTAAATTCTTTGAATTTCTATGGATTTTGATGATTTTTTCGTTTTTTTATTAAAAAATATTGAAATATTTGGAATAAAACGCTTGAATAAATGAACACAGTATTTTATTAAAAAAAAAAGACAAAAATGAAAACCAAAAAAAATCAACAATTGTGCTTTCCAGCACACGCCCTGTAGACACCCTTCTTACAATACGCACAAATTGTCGTTGATCTACGCAGCCCAGCACCATCTTTATTACTACAGACCACACAGCGACGTAAGGAAGCTTCTGCAGTTTGGATTTATGGAATGAAATTGTTTTTAGAAATATCAGCATTTTTTTTTGAAGATAACCATTCCTTTCAATTGATTCAATTATTTTTGATGTGAACTCGTGTCTTGAAATTTTTTTGCCTTCATTATTGATTGAATATATTATATACGCGTTTAAAACCATTCTTCCAAAAATATTAAATGTTACCTTTTTCCAATATTTCAATGTTCTTCTTTCGTCTAAATATACATACAACATTTTATCAGACTCGTCTATTCCGCCCATGTATTTATTGTACTCATGAATCATTTGTGGTTTTTCTTTTTGGGTTTCATATGAACCCCTATTTTTTTTCACTGTGACGTCACTCGTAGTACTGTTTGTGGAAATTAGAATAACCGGGTGTTTTTTGGTTTTCTTATCTCGATATGAACAAAGCAGAATGTCCTCACTTTGATAATAATTCGGTTTTCCAACTTAAGACACCTGTGCCTCCCGTGGTATGTCTTTCCTTTTTCGACGGATGGTTCCTGTAATATACGTAATTCTTTCCAATAAAGTCCTAGCCAGTTGAATGCTTGTAAAAAAATTGTCAACAAAAATATGATAACCTTTGTCCAGGTAGTTACCAATTTTTAACAAATTCATTACTACAACATGGCCAAGACCAAATTTTTTTGTATCATACTTGTCTTGCTCTAATTTTGCTCCTCGGTAACAAAAAAATGCCAGGCAGTAATGTGTTATGGAGTCACACAACATCCAAAACTTTATTCCCCATCTGTGGTGTTTTTTGTTGGGGAGATATTGTTTGATTTTTGAGCGGCAATGAGTCCCTACCAATGACTCATCAATAGACATCTGGCGATTAGGGACATAATGGCGTCGGAAAACTTCATTGGCATGGACAACTAGCAAATTGAATTTTGCACAGGGGTCGTAATCTGGATGATTGGATGGAGCTAAGGTGGAATTATCAGTTAGATGAAAAAATTTCAAAATCAACTGAAATCGGTTTCTTGAGAACATTTGTCTGAACCATGGTATGCCCCTCGAATCTGTACTCCAGTAGGAAACAATTGACGGTCGTCGTGTAATACCCATTTCTAGTATAAGCGCTATGAAAGCCTTCATTTCCAATACAGATACCGGTTTCCAAGCCTTTGCACGTGATTTGTTTCGTAAAGATTCAGAAGAGTTTTCAAGAAATTGTTGGGCATATTTGTTGGTTTCATTTTTTATCGTTGTTAACAGACTGACAGTAAAAAATAAGTCAAAATATGATATTGGTTTAGAATCACACGGAGGAGGATCCCGAAGTCCAGGCGTTTCAAAAATATGAGAATTTTCGGTAGTAAAATTGGTTCCGGGAGGTACATATGAAAATGAGTAATTTCTGGTGTTACTCTCCATTTCTTGGTCACGATCTGAAGCATTACTGGAAATTCGCATCCTGCGGTTGGGAAACACTGATATCTGATCACTGACCTCACTCATCAGAGCTACTCTCACTAGAACTACTACTAGAGTAGTCAAAATCGTTGCTCCCGCTGTCAGACATTTCTTAGTACTCGCTCGACATTATAATTTTAAAATTACATAAAATAAAAAAATAATAAGTGAATCCGAATTTTAAACGGTTTATTACTTTCATACAACTATTAAGATAATATTACGATAATATTTACCAACGCCGCAGCAGCACACCCGACGTACGCGCGACTTAAAACACGACTGACGCAATCGACGGAAATCGACGATCGGCAATCTCCGTAAAAACACGAAGCAACGAATATCGCCGATTGGCATTCAAACGGTTAAATGAGACGTCGTTCAATTGAGTCGTACTTTCTAGTCATACGAAAATGTTGGGCTGGTACCGTGACTCCCGCTCTTAGTAAAATTTCCTTTCGCCTAAAAATGTTGTGCATCACCGGTCTATGTGTTGGCTTTAGCAAAATATCGTTTTATTTTAAGTTACTTGTCGCCCCCTACTAGTTAAAAAAATGCTTTTAAAATATTCTTAAGAATTTATTAATTAGGAACATTAATAGTATCACAAAAATATTGTGAATAATTGTATAATTCCACAACCTCATCATCGCTTGACTCATCGATGCGGTAAAACAGAAATCTTCAATACCGACAGTTAACTGGCTACAAATATACTGACATCTGCAGCCTCGTGAGACAGCGCTGCATTACCCGCATTCAAAAATCTTCAGTTCCCTACGTATTACTAATTTATAAGTGAGTTATTCATGTTAATGTTTGTTTGTTTGTTGCAGGTCCCGTAGTCCAGTGGAGTGACCACAACCATGTTCGGGGCTAACAAGCCTCCCTTTGGCCAGGCTACCAGCACGTTTGGTAAGTTATTTCCTTTAAAATACCGCTTGCACAGAATCCCCAAAGGCCATAGACATAGCCCTGACCTATTCTTCTTAGTCGTTTGTGACTCCTTTCTAATTGTCCCGGTGGACAAGAGAGGCGGAAGAAGAGTGGTAATTTCGCACATTTATGTCAGAGCTGTATCCATGGAAACCTTACACAAATAATAACAAACAACGATACTTTTGACATTTAACCTTTTGAAAGCCATAGTTTTGGTCGATAAATCGTTAGAAACCGGAGAACTAAATATATATGTAGTATCAAATAAAATTTATTTGCGCGGGATTTTAATCCGGATTCCAGATTGTAGCCAACGATTATAACTACTGAACCACGGAGGCCGTCTTTATTAATTCATCTCATTCCAGGAGGATTCAACACTGGCGCCGCCGCCTCCCCGTTTGGGCAGTCGGCGTTCGGCAAGCCGCCGGCCACCGCCGCAGGGTTCGGCTCGGCGTTCGGGCAGGCGGCGCCGCAGGGCAGCGGCGGCCTGTTTGGGCAGCCGCAGGCCGCGCAGCCCGCCACCGGACTGTTCGGGCAGGCGGGTCCGGCGCAGCAGGGGTTCGGGCAGGCCCAGCCGACTCAGCAGGGATTTGGTGAGACCTTACCGGGATGTATTTAACAATTCACGTTGACTAAATGGAGCACTATTGCTTATTTTAGAATAAATTTCTTACCCTTTATGTTTTGATGTGTTTTTGTTAAAATTATAACACAATTTGTAAAAGATTTGACAATCATTTTGCTATAAACGTGTTTACTCGTTTCCCGCTAACAATGTGCTAATATCATGGGTTCATATGTGGGTGGGAGACGTTGACTAAATGGAGCACTATTGCTTATTTTAAAATAAATTTCTTACCCTTTATGTTTTGATGTGTTTTTGTTAAAATTATAACACAATTTGCAAAAGATTTGACAATCATCTTGCTATAAACGTGTTTACTCGTTTTCCGCTAACAATGTGTTAATATCATGGGTTCATATGTGGGTGGGAGTTATTCAAATACATTTTGTCACAGGAAAGCCATCCTGCCGTAACCACTAAAATCACGGCTCACTCTAGCCTACTACAAACTCCTCGGGTTTATCATCAGAACATCTTTATGACGTATTGTCGTGTTCAATAGCTTTATTTATTTATTTTGCAAAAACAGTTATATATCTGGTGGCGTGCATTGCTCCGTGATCAAAGGTAGGCTGTGTATTGATTTTTAGTTTGGGGTATAAATTATTTATTAAATATTTTAAAATTGCTTACTATTATAGAATAAATGAGCTGAGTTCTTACGTATTTCTCAGAAATTTGGCACATTTTTCAATAATATTTTAATTTTCTTTATGGTTGGTTGTTTTTCCTAGGGTAGACACAGATTTTCAGCCTTTATGGACTGCACACCGCCACTGTATATACAAAAACATTGCGAGGGCGATTATGAAATTGAATATATGGTTAGATTATAATTAGTGAGCTCAGGCGAGTCCAGGCCATTATCATTATTCACAATTTTCAATAATACAATTTGAAGGGACTTGATTTTATGCAGTGTAATAAAGGGAGTACAGAGTCTTTATGCCGCCCAAAAGTTTTGAATTGTGAATTATGCATTTTATTGGCTTTGTTGATTACTTCATTAGTTTGTTTGATAAAATTTAGTTTTACATCCAGTATTCTCTCCTCCGAGTTCTCTGATAAATTCTACTTCGTTGTATGCGTATCATTTTAAGTATACTCAAAGGAAATTTTATTTTTGTTACGAGTGAATGATATCTTTTGAATTAAATGATAAAATCGCTTGTCATACTCTCTTTATCTTCTGTTGAATCATCCATAATGGATTTCTGATACCGACACTGATGAATTAGCAGTGAGAAATGGATCTATTTTATTTATTTATCGTGATCTAAATAAGATGGTTTTTCACCAAATTTTTAAACATTACTAAAGTAGAGCAAAACAAGTAACAAATTTACATAAGTAAGTAAGCACAAAATTAGCAGAAATACACAAGGGTCACGGGAACAGCTTTTCGGCTATTTTGTGCTATGCATCAAAAGGACGTATATGAACTGTCTGTAATTGACGTTAAAAATGTCAACTGTCAACGCGGCATCATTAAACAGCTGAACAGATCTGTTGATTGGCACGTTTTTATGAACAAAAGTTCTCGCTTTTGGAGCATAAAATAGTACACATGATCTCCCACGAGTATATTTGGGACCAAAATAGAATGAAAAAAAAAAAGGAGTGTGACAGGAGGAAGCGATTCATATTTTTGGAGGGGGGGAACACGGAAGCCGGCAAATCATTCCACAGCCGACTTGTTAGGATTTGTAAAGGTACGATTCCGAGGATTTATAATTTAAAAAATAATGAGTTAATTAATCATTGTTTAAAAAAAAATATATGTAATAAGTGTTGTCATTTTGCAGCCAGCGGCAATACTGGTAGTGCGATCTGCGATCGTGGCGCGCGGCAGGTGATTATGACGTCGCACTCGGAATGTATTTCTATCAGACTAGTATGGGAACTAGTCTTGTTGTTTATCACTACAGTCTGCGGTTTGCAGTCTGTCGCCGACCGTGGAATCGTACCTTAAAAACGGTTCTCTCGTTGCAAATGCTAACCTCGTATGTACAAATGTTGGCTGTGAATTACTTTTCCGATGTTCTAATATGAATTTTGTTTGTTTGATGCAGGCTTCGGTCAGAACACATCTGGTGGCCTGTTTGGTAACACTCAGGCGGGATCCTCCATCTTCGGCCAGAGCGCCCCCGCTGTTCAGCCCTTCGGAGCCAAACCACCAGGTGATCTATTCATCGTAATAGTCCTCCTTCTCCGAATCTTTAAGAACATAATTGTGAGGTGGGATTTCTGCGCTTGTTCAATCCCTATTTCAACGGAAGGTGCTCTGAGGAACCAGCGGCATGGACGTCTACGAAACAGGTGTTGAATTTGGTTGCCGCCTCTGGTCTGGTGCTCCAAAATTTATGAATATACATGCTAGACTGCGGAAACAGGCAGTCCTTTTGATAGATTCCCTCGCTTTAATAAACGGTTTGCAATCTTCAGAGCACTGACGTCAGGTGGGATTGCTGTCTTTGTTCTACCGGCATTTCAATTGGAGGTGCTCTGAAGAACTAGCGACATGTATTATTCATTTATCCTCAGGACAATTTAGTAAATACATAACGGAGAACAATTAAATTCCAAAGTTAGTTATAACTCCCCACCCCCGCTGTGTGTTATATTATTTTTATATAGTTAGATTCAAAATGTATTTTATTTAATCATTCCAATTGTTATCTAGGTACATATTTTATTTAGTGTTTCTTCCAAAGTGGATTATGTTCTTTTTAATTTCACATCCAAAATGTTGTTAATATAATAATAATAATAATATATGGTATATTTACGCACGTTCCAGAGTGGAAGATACCCTCGGTATCGCCCTGGTGAAAGACCACCATTCAGAATTGAAATGTTGCTTGAAATGGCTTTTGGCCGTGTTTGGTGACCAGATCTGAATAGCCAGGTATTTCCCCACCTTCCTCTTCCCCTTCTCGTTCCCCTCCCCACTACCATCATCCTCACAACATTCCCCAATTGAGGATGCCATAGTCTTACTGGCTCCAGATGGTTGGGAGCAGTTGGGACGCTTGTGCGGTATGCACGTTAAAAAACATTTGTTATCGGTTGATGTATTTATTGCCCATCTTACGAGGTGTGAAACGCCTGTCAGTGTGTTGAGATGGCAATTTACACCAGTGGTTGTTCAGCTAGGATATTTAGACGACAATATATTATTGGATTACAATAAAAAAAAATTTCAAAAGTATTCTGTTTAAAGGTATAAAAGAATTTAGAAGCTTCTTTTGTTTTGTGTATTTCTAATGTCACTAGGAACAGGTGGGGAATTGAATAGCTTAATAGCATTGTATTTAATACTTCTTTGTCCATAAGAGGTTTCACAAACTAAGATATTAAAACATTTTACATGTGATTGTGTTAGGGCTCTAGTGCTTGTTCTTTCTTCAAACATACGGATATTTTAACATGTGATTGTGTTAGGGCTCTAGTGCTTGTTCTTTCTTCAAACATACGGATATTTTTACATGTGATTGTGTTAGGGCTCTAGTGCTTGTTCTTTCTTCAAACATACGGATATTTTAACATGTGATTGTGTTAGGGCTCTAGTGCTTGTTCTTTCTTCAAACATACGGATATTTTTACATGTGATTGTGTTAGGGCTCTAGTGCTTGTTCTTTCTTCAAACATTCGGATATTTTACATGTGATTGTGTTAGGGTTCTAGTGCTTGTTCTTTCTTCGAACATACAGATATTTTACATGTGATTGTGTTAGGGCTCTAGTGCTTGTTCTTTCTTCAAACGTATGGATATTTTAACATGTGATTGTGTTAGGGCTCTAGTGCTTGTTCTTTCTTCAAACATACGGATATTTTTACATGCGATTGTGTCAGGGCTCTAGTGCTTGTTCTTTCTTCAAACATACGGATATTTTACAGCATGTGATTGTGTTGAGGCTCGTGCGCTTGTTCTTTCTTCAAACATACGGATATTTAACATGTGATGTTAGGGCTCCTGGGCCTTTGTTCTTTTCTTCAAACATACGGATATTTTACATGTGATTGTGTTAGGGTTCTAGTGCTTGTTCTTTCTTCGAACATACAGATATTTTACATGTGATTGTGTTAGGGCTCTAGTGCTTGTTCTTTCTTCAAACGTATGGATATTTTAACATGTGATTGTGTTAGGGCTCTAGTGCTTGTTCTTTCTTCAAACATACGGATATTTTTACATGTGATTGTGTTAGGGCTCTAGTGCTTGTTCTTTCTTCAAACATACGGATATTTTAACATGTGATTGTGTTAGGGCTCTAGTGCTTGTTCTTTCTTCAAACATACGGATATTTTAACATGTGATTGTGTTAGGGCTCTAGTGCTTGTTCTTTCTTCAAACATACGGATATTTTTACATGTGATTGTGTTAGGGCTCTAGTGCTTGTTCTTTCTTCAAACATACGGATATTTTTACATGTGATTGTGTTAGGGCTCTAGTGCTTGTTCTTTCTTCAAACATACGGATATTTTAACATGTGATTGTGTTAGGGCTCTAGTGCTTGTTCTTTCTTCAAACATACGGATATTTTTAAATTGAAGCAGCGGGATATTTTTTGAATATGTTTTTCTCAAGTTAGTTTCTTAAAAATAAAATCAGCACTCGTCCTTAATGGAATTTTAAGAATAACTTTCAAATAAAGTAATTTTGAATTCCGCGCCGGTAATCAGCCTCGATTTTTCGATTAACACGTGAACAAGTCGTATTTTTTACAAATTTACTTGGAATATTTGAATTATAATTAATGGTTTTGTTTTTTCACATGCAGGTTTTGGTTTCGGCGCCACATCCACGGCGCCTGTGGGCGGTCTCTTCGGATCTCCAGCCTCGTCCGGTGGCGGCCTCTTCGGTCAGCAGACCACACCGCAAACCGGCAGT
Source organism: Halesus radiatus (assembly GCA_022606495.2). Lineage (NCBI taxonomy): Eukaryota > Metazoa > Arthropoda > Insecta > Trichoptera > Limnephilidae > Halesus > Halesus radiatus. The sequence continues at coordinate 15,206 of JAHDVE020012461.1, forward strand.
TCGGGCCTGTTCGGCGCCAACACAGGTCAGAAACACACAAACAGTTTTAAAAAAATTTTCAATCGATGTCTAATTATTTCAGTTTTCGTGAAAACTACATTTCATAAAACAGTATTGTGGTCAATATATGTTAAACTGTCCTTTAAGTGTCTCATCTACTTCATATTGCTTATAGAAAAATGTAATATTGAAACGTTTAAAAAAAAAATGACGTGGCCCTGCCCTATATGATGGGCCATCAGATGGGTGCTGGGATGGCCAAGTGATGGCCGCGCGATATGTGCAATGCATCTACACGATGGCGACGTTCAAGTCTATTTTCATTGTACTTGGAGATGGACGTGCCGCTGCGGCAATATATCTGGTTAAAAAACACAATGGTAAGTTTTTAATAGTATATTAGGCAATGACGTTACAAACAAATTATCTTAGGTACTGCCCAATATCATTAAATTAATTTGGCTCTTCAGAATATGTAGAATGTTTTTTATAATTTCTTGTTATTGTTTTGTTTTTCCTCTTTGCAAATAACTCCACCCTGATAAAAAAAGGAAATAAATAAATTCAGATGTGTTTATTTAAAGTGTATTTATTTATTTTTATTTAGATGCAACATTTGGAGAGCCACATTTTAAAATAATATCTATTTAGCGTTTATTCTTATGTTTGAGATTTCATACACATTCATCAAGGAATAATTCAATGAAATGTATAGTTTCGTCACTTGTCCGAACTAACCGTCATTACGTTGAAAGACAGTAGTATTTATGTAGTTTCGAAACAAACTAGAACGTCAGGTCCCGATCACGTCCAAACGGGCACTGAGCAGTGTAGAGGCATACTGCTATCACTGGCCCGCTATCCTTTGATGTGCGGACGAAAAACTGACACCGAGGCCATCCTAGACCACCGCACCGCGCCATAAGTCATCCGATGCCACTACACCCTCCATACTATGGGCCATCGTGTAGAGCAGGCATCATAACAGAATTCATTATACAAACATTTAGGTTTATTTTTTATTAAAGAAATAGTCGAGGCCAAAGGAGGCGAAGAATAATACGGGTATGTATGAATGTTGATGTAGCGAGGATTGCGTGCCAATATAGAGTTGTTTGTTAGAATAATGATTAGATAATATTGTGTTTTTATTTCAGGTTTCGGTGTTAACACGGCGGCCCAATCCGGCACATGCATCAAGTATGCTCCCGTCTCCGGCACCGACGTCATGGTCAAGAACGGACACACCCAGAACATCAACACCCTCCACCACTGCATCACCTGCATGAAGGTAAGAGGAAGCATCCACCCTGTCATAACCACCGTTTATTGTGGACTTTGGTTTATAATACAGTGAAACTCTTTTAATAAGTTCTCGCGTAGGATGTTTTCATGCTTAATAAGTTTTTTTTCCGGTCCCTTGAAAAGTCTTATAAGAGAGTTTCACTGTATGTACTTAAAAAGTCAAAATATCATTATACAATATATTTTTATATTTTAAAAAATTTTACACGCAGAAGGACACTAGGGGATATTATTTCCCTGAAAGTCATCTCTGGGGATGCTGTGTGGAAGGTCTTTTTAAGGAAAGGAAGAAGTGAATCCGAGTCTCGAAGAGATCCGTGTTGGAGGGATGAAACAGGCTGGTAAGTTATTCCACAGCTGAGCTCTTGGAACACAAGCACGCGTCAAGTTTTCATTGGATAACTGACACCTCTGCCATAGGTAACTCCGAGTGGTTGGCTGCATTTGGTGACTTAGCAGGGGTGCCCGGGTTCATGGGGTGAGGTTTGTCCAGGTCTCGGTGGCAGATGCGTCTGCCCACGAACTGCGTCGAGACACCTTGACCTATCCACCCGCCATCGCCTTGCACCGCAGTGGAAGGGATGAATTAATACTTTCGTCACTCCTGGACAAACTGTCCTCTAGATTTCTACCCTATTCCTTCTCAGAACTTCTTCTTTCCTTTAAGAGACCCTCCACATAGCATCTCCAAAGAAGACATGGGCCCCGATGGAAATTTCTCTTGCCGTGTGGAGGTAATGTAAAAAAAGGTATAAGCACCAGACCAGAGGTGGATGCCAAACTTGTACAATTGGCAAATGTGGGGTACATTTGCGAATTGTACAAGGTCGACAGCTTGATAACATTATGATGTAGATAATATTAAAAAGTGTTTATTTGTTTCATTATTTAAGAACACTACAATGAAATGACTGCCTTTCTTCAAGGAATATGAGGCTAAATCACTCGAGGAGCTTCGCTGCGAGGACTACTCGGCCAACCGGAAAGGGGGCGCCGCCGGAGGCTTCGGGCAGCCCGGGGGGCAGGCCCCTGCCGGTGGCCTGTTCAGCAGCCCCCAGGACAAGCCACTGTTCGGACAGACTAACACCGGTAAGCCATTCCGATTCAATACAATATTTATAACAGCAAGGCTGTGCAAAAATTGAAAGTGGGCTTGGGTGCGAGAGTGAATAATTTGAAAGCATGTTGTGTGCTGATGATGGGGAGCTGATTTATAATAGGATGGATGTTCCGCAGTCTCTCGCGTTAAGTATGAAGCAAGTATGTATGCTGAGTGATTATTGATAAATGTAAATTTTTTGTTTTACTAGCTGATGTGTACCCGGCTTTGCTCAGAATTATTATTTTTTTTTTTTTGTAATAAAGTTATGAAGGTGTGAATTCTTGCTTGTCGTTTGGGTGCCATCATTGATTTCATAGTGAAAGTAATGCCTTGTGACGACTACTACTATCTTAAATAGGACTTATTAATCCCGCAGAAATTGAAAATACAGTGAAACCCGTATTTTACGTCCCCGGATTTAACGTTTTCCCGCCAATTACGTGTTATTATTTCAGTTCCGATGTATTTTAGTACATTTATTACCCGATTTTTACGTTTTTTTCCCGCAATTTACGTCGTGCCGTGATTGGTCGGCTGTATGGCGCGAAACGCCGTGATTGGCCGCCCAATTTCAATTTTAGCTATCTGTGCCGTGATTGGACGCGCACATGACAATGCGCCAGCGCAGTTGTCACATTTTTATCTGCCGTGCCGTGATTGGCCGACAGCTTTCAATTTTAGCGATTTGTAAAATGTTATAACACCTGATCTGTCCAGTTGGATTTTCCGATTTTCCTATTCGGTTTTCAACTCGATTTGTGACGCGTCTTTCTGTTTGAAGTGATTTGCGATCATCATTTACGTGGCCGTTTTATGTAACAAAGCTTTTTGTCAGTGTGAGAGAAAAGGAACATCATCACCTTCAATCCCAACGCCCAAACCTTTTATTCCTCTCCGAAACGCAGATAGCTGAGCCTCCAGACGCCTCCTATCTGGACTGCCGGGCTTCACCCTCGTAGGCAAGTTCACACCTAAAGGAGGTGTTTGTTTGTATAGCCGAGCTGACGTCAACTGTGTGCGACTGTTGAGTCTGGAAAATTCCAGATTTGACGTAATGTGGATGCGCGTCAGTCTTGCCAGTACGGTAAGATTTTATGCGTGTTTGTACCGCTCACCAAACCTCAGCGAATCAGACTCATCCGAGCTATTTAAACATTTGAGCGAAACTATTGATGACCTCTTACCCCGCTACCCTTCGGCCGAGTTTGTTGTTCTGGGGGACTTCAATGTTCATAATGAACCGTAGTTGAAGTTCTCATGTTCAACAAACTCGGCTGGCCGACAGGCGGAATTCTTCGCCCTTTGCCATGGGTTGGAGCAACTGGTTCAGGAGCCTACGAGGGTTCCTGATGTCCAGACTCACCGCTCCAATCTGTTAGACCTATTTTTAACCACCGAGCCACGTGGTTATGGGATTGATGTTGCAGCGCCTTTAGGATCGTCCGACCATTGCCTGGTGACGACATCAATCCCTATTAACTTCAGACCCCCAATTGAGAGGCTGAAGAGAAAAATATGGCACTATAGGTCAGCAGATTGGTTCGGTCTGCGGGCGCATTTTAATGCTTTCCCATGGTCGGCTGTCTGTTTTCAGACTTCGAATCCGTCCAGATGTGCCCAGGAAATTAGTGAAGTCATCACATCTGCGATGGATGGCTTCATTCAATCAACCATTAAAGAAACTGGCGTAGGTTCAAAGCCGTGGTTCAGTCGACAATGCTCCGAAGCAGTTCGACGAAAAAACGCGACTTACCGAGCCTACAACACATCTCGAACGTCAGAAAACAGATCAGCATATAACAAATTGGCAAAGGACAGTAAGAGAATCATCAATAGGTCAAAATTTGAGCACGACCTACAGATCCGTAAAAAGCTAGCTGCCTGCCCGCATGGCAGCAGGGCGTTCTGGTCGCTGGCGGGCTCCATAGGTCGCAATTTCTGCAAATCCAGTCTGCCGCCTCTTACCAGACCTGACGGTTCACTAGCAAACACTGCTACCGAAAAGGCCAACCTTTTAGGGAAAATGTTTGCAGAAAACTTGGCCCTCGACGACCGGGGTGCCATCTCGCCGTCGGTTCCTCACTGCGGCTTCTATATGAAAAAGCTGAGGATACGGCATCGGGATGTACCATACTCCTTGTCTTACGCGGGCTCGATGTTAATAAAGCTAGTGGGCTGACGGAATACCTGCCCTGTTATTGCAGAGGTGTGCTGCAGAAATTGCTCCAGTTTTGACAAAGCTCTTTAAAATGTCCCTGAAATGTGGCTCTGTGCCCTCTGGTTGGAAAAAAACAGTCATTTATCCTATACCTAAGAAAGGTGACCGCTCCAACCCGG
>JAHDVE020012462.1:0-48870 GCA_022606495.2 Halesus radiatus
GGTATGGGAGTATGTTACCGTAATGTTATTGTATTAAGAGATATTTTGAAGCACTGAATAAGAATGCCAACAAAAGAAATTTTCAAGTATCTTGGAGTCCCTAACAACTTAAGTATCTATGCTAAGAATTTATAAATCAAGCATTTAAAAAATTAAAAAAAAACCTAATTTTCACAACATAAGATCTAACCAGAATGACATTATGAATATACTCAAATTTAAACCAGCTTTTAAACAAAGAAACTACACGGCTTTGACGGCCTCCATGGTCGAGGGGTAAGGCTCTCGACTACGAATCCGAAGGGTTCAAATCCCGGCGTGCGCAAGTAAATTTTATTTAATTAATTTTTGCTGTTTCACAATTAATTAATTAATATATTGTATATTTGCGCACGTTCCCGAGTGGAAGATACTCTCAGTATCGCCCTGGAAAAAGACCCCCATTCAGAATTGAAACGTTGCTTGAAATGGCCTTTAGCCGTGTTTGGTGACCAGATCTGAATAGCCAGGTATTTCCCCACCTTCCTCTTCCCCTTCTCCTTCCCCTCCCCGATTCCTTCAGCCTCACAACATTTCCCAATTGGGGATGCCATAGTCTCACTGGCTCCAGACGGTTGGGAGCAGTTGAGATTCTTGTGCGGTATTCATTTAAAAAAAAATGTATATCTTCATTAAGCTCTATAATTTTCTTCCACCAGCAATAAGAAAATACGGAATATGCAAATGATTTCAACCAGGCTCAAAGAAATTAAAGATGAGGAGTTATCTAGCATTTTGAAAAGAACATCGTAGGAACTTAAAACAGTTAGTTTTTAGATAAAACCCAGTCCGCCTAAGCACAGAAACCCCCAGTGAGGAGAACTATGAAAAACATAAGAAATTGTATTATACTCTTAGCCTTGTAATGTGTTGTTACGTAAATAGAAAAATTAAATGTACTGAAACTCAATAAAAAAACTTACTCGTATTTTCAAGGATTTCAGAATTTTCAATAAGCATTTTATCTAGTGGGACCAATTTTATCTAATTAGGTTTACCTTATTTGAGCTTAATCCCCGTCTGTTTTAATTTATCTATTTGTCTATTACCTTCTTCAGACTACAATAAAAATAAATCACTTATAAAATTATATATAATTTAATAGGAACAATAATCTTTAAAACTTTTATTGTATGGTGACCATGCCGACTAATGATTAATGAGTAAGCCAAAGCAACCCGTTCCGTCAGTCCAGTTAGACAGGTACCGCGGTACAGGTTTATTATGATATCAGAGAGCAGAGAAAATATGTCACGCTGCAACGGCAGAGGCTGTGACGCGCCGGCGCTGTACCAGTCGCCGTCACCGTCACTATAGTCTCCGTCACGCGTCGCGACGCCCTGCAACCTTAACTGATACGTGACGTCACGCAACGCTGTCCGCAAACAAGCCACGTTAACCTCAATTGCAGATGTTGTGCAAAAAAAAAAAAAATAAAGTGAATAAAACTAATCATTTTTCGGCAGTTTAAGAAACAATAATCTCATTACTCATATGGTACATTGCAGTGAAAATCGTTGCTTTTTTTTAGCCTTTTTAACGGGATCTACCATCTGAAATTCATTCCCATTTATTTATTTATCTCTAAGTCGTGACCTCGTGTTTACTTGGTCGACTATTTTACTTTTCTTAATAGATGTCCTATTTATTGATCGTGTGATCGTTTGACAAATAATTCCGAAAGTGAAACAGCTATCACGTGTTATAATAACTCTTCAGATTTTTATAACCATTTTAGTGTTCATGAACTGGTAGAGGAAGGATGAAAGTAGACTGAATGCTGTATAAATAAGATCTCTGAGGCGTAAGAATGCAATGCTAATGTAAGCGTAATTGTTAAGATTAAGAAAGGGATGCTTAGATGGTTTGGGCATGTAGAGCGGATGAACGAAGAAAGTAGTACAGGGAGAACGTGCGATGCGGAATTTAATTGTAGAAGAAGTCGGGTTCGTCAGAGGAAGACACGGAATGTTCAAGTGAATCTAATACTTGTATCGGGTCAGGTTAAGTGAGACTATGGCATCCCCAATTGGGGAATTTTGTGAGGCTGAAGGTATTGGGGAAGGGAAGGAGAAGAGAAGAGGAAGGTGGGAAAATTCCTGGCTATTCAGATCTGGTCACCAAACACGGCTAAAAGCCATTGCAAGCAACGTTTCAATTCTGAATGGTGGTCTTTCACTACGGCGGTACAGAGAGTATAGCCCTGGAATATACTGTATATTATTTTTTAAATGAATTAAATGAGAAACAACACAAATTAATTAAATAAAATTTACTTGCGCACGTCGCGGTTTGAGCCCGCGACTTTCGGATTCGTAGTCGAGAGCCTTACCCCTCAACCATGGAGGCCGTCATGAATGTGAACGAAGTAAGGAGTGCGAGCCGATACAAAGTTGTGTGGTGGTCTATCCTCTCTGCCTACCCCGGAGGAGAGACCGCGTGACGATTAGTTAGTTAGTTTAGTTAATTTTTAATGTTAATTTCGTTATATTCTCACTTAATCGAGTAAGATCTACCACAATGCGACATGCAAGCTTTTTTTATTTTCATTATGGTGGCGGAAAGAATTTTGGAGAAATTTTGTCACTAACGTGGTATCGTTCTTAACCCAGATATTTCAGTTCTCACGGTTTCGTTATAATTTTTATTAAAAAAGAAAACAATCGACTATAATTATTTATGTACCGTCAACTTATTAGTTTTCAATAAATAAGTAATGAGAACGATATTTGAATTCAATTTATTAATATCTATTTAATAAACATGAGCGGGATACGATTATCGGGTACTAAATCATACTTTTGAATAATCGGAATTAAATACAGTATCAGTATTTTTTGTTTGCTATAAAAGCGTATTTGATAGAGTTATTTCAACTTTGATGAATGGTTATTAATATACCGTATCTAATAAGTTGAAATGACAAACGAATTCAAGTTATATTTCGTTGTAAACATTCTTAATTAAGAATAAAAATGTTACCGAAATGATTCAGTCAAATGCCACCTGCTGGAAGTAAACTTTTATAGACTTTTCTTATTGAATACGTATTTTGTGGGAAGTACAATCACGCAGGTAAAATATGTTCAGGTGAATGCATAATGACAGGTGGTAAAGTCCGGTAAATACGAAGATATACAAAAGAAAAGTGTGTCATCAGTGATAATTTATGTACATTAGTCTAGATAATGCAGTGAAACTTGCATTAATGGTCGTCTCTAGAAACGTTATTGCATTCATAAACATAACAGAGAGATATATCCACATGTCGGGGTATATGCAAAGTATTGCTACTGGTTGTAAGAATAAACTGCTAATTTAAATCGCATACAAAATCACTTAATCTGCTTAGATTATACAGAAGACAGTGTAAGAAATACAGCTGGCTTCAGGGGTTCTTCAATAGATGCATTTGCTACATGTGGTTGCGATGGTAATGATAGATGTCAATGAAAAGCTGTTTTTAATCGATTATTTTAATGATATTATTGGCACAGTCGCACTTTTACTAATAATTCAATGACACAGTGGCAATAAACATTAAGACCCCCTTAAAATCTATCATAACACCATAGAAAATAACCAAAGTAGAAGACATTGAATACCTTTAAATAAGAGTTATTATGGCTTTTAATGATCAGTTTTGCGAGCAACGAAAGGGGTTTAAATAATGTGAAATTCAGAGGGGAAACTTCACAGTAAAGCCGTAAAATTTTAAATCTATCGTAAGTACCGGAATCCAGCTTCAAATATCAGATTTAGCTCATATGATGCTCCATAAAGTTTTATTAACATTATTCAGAAATGTTCAAAAATTCATGACTTAAATAATAATGGAATATAGATACACGATAAAGTAATGCTTTGGTAAAAGAGCACTATTCGAAAACGAAACCTAGCTTCAAATGACTTTAGAAGTGTCTGGTGGCCAGATCTAAATAAATAGCCAGGTATTTCTTAACTTCCACTTCTCCATCTCCTTGTCTTTCCACTACCCTAAACTTACAATATACCTCAACTAAGGATACCACAGTTTCACTGGCTCCGGACAGTGGGAACTCTTGTGTAGTATTCACCAAAAATGGTACGCATTTTAATTTTATTTTTTTATTTAATGTGTTTTTTGTTTTACAATAAGTATATAAATAAAACATGATTCATATAGTGTAATTAAAAATAAAATATAGCTGTTCCTCACCATAAAGAAACAAGGTTATTGTGTTTGATGGGATTTTTGCTTAACTAATAAGATCATAACATAAAACATTATTGTATAGTACAGCAGGAAAAAACAAATTAATCATCTAAAATAAGTAAGTTATAAATTGTAATGGTATTAAAGAAAAGAAAAGAAAAGAAACTCGAGGTTTGTGGAAAAATAAAAAGACAAAAATCTAATAATAATAACAAATAAAAGACTGATACAGTAGTTTGAGGTAATTTTTTAATGTATGTTGGAATTCGTGGATGTTTTCTATAATTTTAAGATTTGAAGGAAGATTGTTAAAAAAAGTTATTCCTAGGTAGAGGTAAGTGTGTGGAATTTTAGTGTTACGTTATTATCTTATCGGATATATTAAATTGTAAATTATTTCACACCTTTTCTTTAAAAATATAAATACTATGTTAATGCTATCTACCTAATGCCTTGTAGGACAAAGTAAACCTCAATGTTATTGACATTCGAATACGTCGTCAATTTCTATAATATTTTTCTTTATAATAGAAAGTTTAATTTGAACGGTGAGCCACTCAACAATATGTGCAGTGTTGATCACGGACCGGCCGTTGGGAAAAAAACTTACCTCTCTTATTACGGATTAAAGATTTCTAGTCAGACAGATAAGTTTCTTTCGCATTCCACATGGTGAGCTACTAAAAGGAAATAAGTACTAAGTGCATCGCTATTTGTGTCATACGATTCATATATCATTTGTGAACGCGAACAAACAAGGCCTATGTGGGACATGTGTGGATTGTTAGACCAATATTGTGACATAATGCCTTTCTTTGGCACTCCCACGTGCGGAGTTTGTTTTGTCATGTTGAAATATTGTATGGACTTGGTATTTTTTGCCTAATGTTGTGTTTCCCAATGTCATGATCTTTAAAATCGTGAAGAAAAATTAAGTTTATTTGAACATTGGCCATTACTCACGAAGTATAAATGGTACATGCACAATGTCTTCACGCCAACTTTACTACTCCGTTTCACCTGGTTTTCAAAATATATCACGGAACAATAGGCTGAGGAGGAGTATATAAAACAAACTTAGTTCCATTGGAAATAGTCCAAAGACTCAATAAAATAATCAGATTTTCAACCCGTGAGTTATTCAACGAATTTAAAGTCTTAGATTTAAATACAATATACCAAACAAATTCATTACTTCAAATCCATAAAGAAAACATAAAATAAGAGTCATTGAGCACCAGGCCGCGAACCACAGGACAAATAATAATCCCTAAACTTAATACAACAACAGCTCAACGCCATTACACATATTTAGTCATAAAATGTTTTATTGAACTTCAAGCTGAAAAAAATTATGAGTTTATTAAGAAAAAAACGTAAAATACAATGTACAAGAAACTGATTTTTGGTGTATATTATAAGTTCAATTGGAAAAATTGTATATATGTTTATATACATACATTATACACATATATTTTATTTAAAAAATTATCATGTACCAGAATATCATGTCCATGGTAGTACTCTTGATATTAATTAAATGATATAACATACGACAATAGTACTACCTCTGTAAATACGTGAAATTCTCAATTAGGGAGGTGTTAATTAAGAAAAAAAACTGATTATATAAATAAATAAATTAAAAAAAACATTTTTAGTACTTACATACATACTATTATTATCATGTATATATATATATATATAATAAATATATTATAAAAATAAAAACAATATCGCGTTTATTGTCTTAATTATAAAGTTGAACGGATATTCACAAAATACAAATATCACAAAAAAATTAATGTTGCGAGGTGAAATAAGAACGTTGGCCTATAAATTCCAGACGGAAAACGGTGAGCAAATTTCGTTTTAGTTGATTCAGACTGCATTAAAGATAAGATACCTTATGGAGTTTTAAATACTACGTAAACATTCTATAAAGTGCACCAATGCAAAAGAAAGGAAAGACTTAGATCTCATTTGAATTTTCTAAAATTATTAATTGTATTATTGATTCACCTTATTTGTTGCAACTCATTCAATTCAACATTCCGTGCCTTAGACTCAGAAACAATAATAATGATTCAATTACTTCTATAGCGCCCTTTTCGTGAGAAAATCACCTCAAGGGCGGAATGAACTGCTTTATTGCATTTCTTCAATCAACACTACTAAATATGGGTACCAGTCTTCATATCCAAAATTACGAGATTTGTTAACTCAATCCAGGGCCTTGAAATTTTTGGTACAAGTCTAAATGATTTTTTTTCAAGCTTTTAGAAAATAAACAACGAAGAGTATAATTTAATATGTTTAACATCGATTAAGACAGGGACGCTAAGATGGTTTGGGCATGTAGAGCGAATGAATAAAGAAAGGAGTGTAAGAAGAATATATGACGCGAATAATGGCACGATCAAGTGAATCAAATACTTGAGTCGGGCCACGTCAGAAGTCGCAAGAATAGAAGAGAATGTATGAGACGATGTGTGAATGTGAATATAGCAAGAAGTGTACACCAAGATCGAGTTGTTTGGCGGTCCGTCCTTTCTGCCTATCCATGCGGGAAAAATGCGTGATGGTTAGTTAGTTAACATCATGGGCTCTACCAAAACCTTATTCAGGCTTTGACTTGAATGTTCTCTGTATATTTTGTGTAATCGAATAATGCTCCGTTAATATAAACATAAAATAAAAAGAGTATCGAGTGTTATAATTTTAAAATAGCGTTGAAACAAGTATTGAACTAATTAAAAAACAATAGTTAAACTTTAAGAATGAGAAGCATACATCGCGTGCCATCCGTCCATCGTAATTAGACTATGGTGACAACGATTTTGAATTCAAATCACAACAAAGGAAATACTTTCCTTTGGCATGAGAAATAAGCGGGTAAATGGAGCAATACTGAACATGCGAGACAATTGAACGAAGATGTCAATAAATGCGGTCACCATTCAATGGATCCTTTTCAATTGTGCATACTATTCTACTACGTGAATCTTTTATATGATAGCGTTGTTCTATTTCAAGCAATACATTGTACGGGTATCTTTAAAGCTGCAAGCAGGTCATTTGTTTGTCATGGCACTGTACACTGTACAGTGGCTTGATAATACCATGTTTACCTAAATGGATTTCTTAGAGAATAATTTTTTTAAAACATGACAGAAAACAACTGATTTTGGTGTGCTTTCACGAGTTGCTGAACCGTTTATTATATAGATATCGCATAAGAAACTCTAACACACATATTGGGCGTGTATACCTACACAATGCACTGATAACGTGCCATAAGCACGAAAATGACGTGCACGACAATTTCGATAGATAAAATGGTATTATTTCATTAGATAAGTACGTACATAAAAAAAGTAAGCGGCAGTTGTTTGATTTAAATAACTGGGAATAATTGTTGAGTTACCTAGTACTGCAAGCATTTAACTTTAATTATGATAACAACAAAAAAACAGGAGACCTACATCATAAGTGTGTTATTTTTTATAAAGTTTGGCATAGGTAAGTACTTATCTGTATCTAAAATTACCTATGGAAAAAAAGTTGATATGAGCAATAATAGTTATGGTTAATGGCTTGTCTATGATAAGATGTGTTTTTTTCTCTGTGGTCGAAATGAAACGATGAAAGCGGTTTGCAAGTATTGTGGCTGCCTTCTATTTGTGACGTTTCATGGTAAACTGTGGAGTGTTAGAAGGTCAAAAAACGAGCAGACATAGTGTGGAATATGAACTGGGTTTCATCTTATCCAATTTTCCTTTTGATTTGGATGTTGTGGAAAAAATCCTTCCCCACTTCTATCAGCCTCCCACATACTCCATTTGGCGGTGGTATAGTCCCACCAATTGGGAGCTGTTGGGACTCTTTTGTAGTATTCACATTTTTTTTAAAATAACAGGTTTACGGAGTACTATATGACAAATACAACAAAACCAAAGTGGCTATATGCAAAAAAAAATTTTGTAGAAAAGTTTTCATAGATGAAAACAATAAAGCAGCAACACTAGTGGGAGAAAAAGGCTATTGCTATCATATTATATTATAGAATAGCATCTTAAAGAATAAAAAAAGTAAGTGTTTATACAGATGAAATGAGATTTTTGAGAGGAGTTGTAGGAGTTAACAGATGGGACGAATAAGCAGCTCGATGACCCGTGGCTTCATCGAACCACTATTACTCTTCATTGAAAAATCGCAACTGAGGTGGCTTGGGCACGTGTTAAGAATGCCAGAAGATCGAATTCCGCGGAAAATTCAGAGGGAAGACGTCCAGTGGGCCCCAGACACAGCTGGGAGAAGCAACTCCAGAGGTTGTGCGAGGAGAGGCTGGGCCTACTATGGACGGATGCCGTAAACGTAGTACATAACATGGTCAGGAGGTGCCTTTTTCGATGCGATGGGTCCCCGACCCGAGTAGGATAAGGGGAAGAAGATACATGTATTTATTTATACAGACCCACGTCGTTAAAAACACATTTAAAAATGCAATTTGTTAATCATAATTTAGCCGTTACAAGCCTTCCTCATACAAATAAAGTTGGTTGTTTACAGGTGAAATATAATAAAAAACCGTAATTATTGAATGAAACACTAATATATATTGATTAACTTGGCGGGTTTGCGATAAGCCGACGTAGCTCAATGGTAGAGCATCTGACCGGATATTAGAAGGGTGCAGGTTCGAGTCCTGTCGGCGACATTTATCTTTTCTCGGAAGGTTTTTTTCAATTTGGATGAGTGTTTCAGGCTAATAATTATGGTTTATAAAAATAATTGTTACCCTTTGCGCTATGCACAAAAATCTTGTCTTAAAAACTTTAGTTTATCAATTAATAATCATAATTTAATTTAATAACGAAAGGATGAAAAAACAAAAAATAAAGGAAACTCAAAACAAAAATAGGTCTAGCAGGAAGATCAATGTTAAAATTTGCGGCTTTTGACCTCGTCTCACCCTTTAGGAGTACAGAGTCTAAGGTGAATATAAGTACAGGGTTTCTGGAAACCTCTGAATGATAGCACTCTCATTGTAACATTAGTTGGTAGAAGGTAAAGGAAAATATGATTGGAAATTCAAAAGACAGACTCAATGTTTTTTTCTGAGAAAAATAAGCCAGGCAACATAATGTTAGAAATTATTCATCATCAGGCTTTCGATAATGCGTAGGTTGTATTATAAGCTTGCCGAAAGGTTTGTTTTTTTGCCAGAGTGAATGTCCTATTAGCAAGCCTACGAGGAATGTTAATTGAGGTTCTGTCTTGAATTACAAATCCGTCATTTCCTGCCCTATGAAATATGGCGGCGACCAGAAACACTAGTTGTATAATGGGCCCATTGATTATTTTATTCAAACAAATGGATATACATATCGTATGCGTTGTCGGAATCAAATCATGGAAGTATTTGAGTGATGTTTCGAATTGATTGGTGGTTCTAATTTTATGCCTTCCTCCGGGGATGATGGTTAAAAATACTGATTAATTGTATCAATTATTTAAAAATCTTTGCTTAATAAGAAATAACCGTTCTTAAGGTGATTTTCTCATAAAAACGGCGCTCTAAAAGTAATCCGATTATTATTAATATACATTTTAAATAGATAAGTTTCACCAATGGTTTATGCTGGTTTATACAATTAGCATCTATATAGCACATTCGAGAGAATGTATTAAAATTAATGTGTTTTATTATTTCTAACTGAATCTTCTTTTAAAATGAATTTTTTTGATTAAAAAACCTTTGTAACTTTTAAAAAAGCTGACGAATGACTTTATATAATTTAAAAAAAACGCCATAGATTCAGTAAATAGACACAATGTAATCCGTCTTCCAGAGGGTAATAAACCATCCCGAAAGTAGTTAACACAATAAACAGTACCGTCAGCAATAAAATAAATTTCAAACAATAAAAACAATATTAGTAGAGCAGGGAACTCACTCCCGACATCCATGCTATATATACCATAGATTTAGTATTCATTGTACCAGTCTGAGGATGCCCGTGATAGGGTGAAACTGGTCCGGTCGAAAATAAATAAGTGGAAAAAAGTTACAAAGGTTTTTTAAACAAAAAAATTTCTATTAATTGATAAACTAAAGTTCTTAAAAACTTAAGACAAGATTTTTGTGCATAGCGCAAAGGGTAACAATTATTTTTATAAACAATAATTATTAATCTAAAACACTCATCCAAATTGAAAAAACCTTCCGAGCAAAGATAAATGTCGCCGGCATTCAACGGTAGAGCATCTGACCGGATATTAGAAGGGTGCGGGTTCGAGTCCTGCCGGCGACATTTATCTTTGCTCGGAAGGTTTTTCAATTTGGATGAGTGTTTTAGATTAATAATTATTGTTTATAAAAATAATAATTGTTACCCTTTGCGCTATGCACAAAAATCTTGTCTTAAGTTTTTAAGAACTTTAGTTTATCAATTAATAAATATTTGACAAGTCAAAGCAATTTTCACCAATAAAATGTAGACATAATTTGTCTCGACGCCATCTATTTGAGGGATTTAGCCGTTACAAGCCTTTCTCATACTAATAAAGTTGGTTGTTTACAGGTGAAATATATAATAAAAACAGTAATTATTGAATGAAACACTAGTATATATTGATTAACTTGGCGGGTTTGCGATAAGCCGACGTAGCTCAACGGTAGAGCATCTGACCGGACATTAGAAGGGTGTGGGTTCGAGTCCTGCCGGCGACATTTATCTTTGCTCGGAAGGTTTTTTTCAATTTGGATGAGTGTTTTAGATTAATAATTATTGTTTATAAAATAATAATTGTTACCCTTTGCGCTATGCACAAAAATCTTGTCTTAAGTTTTTAAGAACTTTAGTTTATCAATTAATAAATATTTGACAAGTCAAAGCAATTTTCACCAATAAAATGTAGACATAATTTGTCTCGACGCCATCTATTTGAGGGATTTAGCCGTTACAAGCCTCTCTCATATTAATAAAGTTGGTTGTTTACAGGTGAAAATATAATAAAAAAAAACAGTAATTATTGAATGGAACACTAGTATATATTGATTAACTTGGCGGGTTTGCGATAAGCCGACGTAGCTCAACGGTAGAGCATCTTACCGGACATTAGAAGGGTGCGGGTTCGAGTCCTGCCGGCGACATTTATCTTTGCTCGGAAGGTTTTTTCAATTTGGATGAGTGTTTTAGATTAATAATTATTGTTTATAAAAATAATAAAAAAATTTCTTTTTATATGGAATTCCACCATTAATTGACAGTTTCAAAATTAGGAATCTTCTTTTCTTCTAATGAATGTGTGGGGAGGGGGGAGTCCAAGATGGCTACCCTACGCACACTAGAAATACGGTTATAGTATGATAATAATATGTGTTAACCGTTCAGTATTTAGTTATGTCTATTAGTCCTCAATTCCTGCTGTAACTCCGGCCCTGCGGCGATGTGAACGGACTGTCGCTGTGGCCGGAGTTTGCGTGTCGTTTTTTCGCTCGCTGCGGTGGCGCTGTCATTATTATACAACTCCGAGTCGCTTCTTCTGACGCCGCGCGCCGCCGTGGTGTTGTTACCGGTGACAGGGGGCGGGCCCCTTCGAACATATGCCACACTCAAAGTGAGGAACTGTGCCGTATGCGATACAATTGCTTTGAAGAAACAAGATCTGGAAAGTGGTAACGGGTCATTAGTTTTCCTTCAATGATTAGTTTTAGAATTATTTCATCATAAGGTGTGGAAAGGGAGAAAGAGCTTTAACTCTGCTCCGCCGGTGATTATGGTTCAATTTTCGAAGAAGCCCAACATAATAATATAAATATGCAAAGATTTATGCCTGGATATATTTTTTTATTAATTTCTTTATAATTTTGTATAAGTATGAAAAATAGATATACATATTATAGAATTTTTTCATAGTTCTCCTCACTAGGAGATCCTGTGCTGAGGCGAACTAGGTTTTGAATAAAGGGGTTTTAGCAACTTCTATATTTCAACTTCAGGGTTTGGGTAGGGTATTTCCAGTAATTTCTATGGCGTTGTTTTAAGAACACTAGTCAGTTCTTCTTCTGTTAATTCCTTAAGCCAAGTTTTGCTGGACTTAATGCAATTATTGATTAAATTACTTTGTTTGATAATAAGTGGTAGTTTGTTGTATAATTTTACTGCTAAAAATTTAGAACTTCTTTGTCCAAAATTATTACACTTATTTAGCTTGTCTAGTTGCTTTGCTCTGGTATTATGATTATGAGGAGTCATAGCCAGTTTGTCTTTATATTGTGATGCATTGTCATCAAATCAACAAGCATGAGCAGCGAGGTATAGCACGCCCGAATCTGCCATGACATGAAATGAGAAGGACATCACCGAATAATCGGTTATAAGTTAGTTCCTATGAGTGCAGATCTTCATCTGCTATGGTTTTCAATCAAACTTATCTTATATTTGGCGCCACTCTTGGTTTGGAACCTAGATTTGGATATTAAAGTTTTCTTCATTAAATTTCTATATAAATATTACTGCTTTTATAAAAAATAAACATATTGCATACGCTAAAAAATCCTTAATTGTGCGCTATGCTCAACAACGCGACAGAGATTATTATATAAATATCTTTAGCTTCAGACGGTTGGAAATAGTTGGGACTCTTGTGCGGTATTCATATTTAAAAAAAAGATATCATTGGTTACTCACACAAATAATGTAATACTCGTATATGGGGGTCTATCGATAAAGGCGTTCCCTACTTGCTCCGCTAGCTCGGACCGTGTTATACCAAGTAGTTCACTTCAGTACCGTATAGTATTTTAGGGATGATATGAAAATAGGCTATTTCGTGTACATATGTGCGGTATATATAATAAAATATAATTATAAATAATAAAAATACTTTTCACGATCTAAATTTAAAAAAAAATGAAATACGGGGTAGATTAAATTTAAGGCGATGCAATAGGAAGTAATGCATGTGTTTTTTGTTTGAAAATTTGATGGCCTAGAAATATCAAAGATAATTTAATTAAACGCTGCAAGTAGAACACACATTGGTTTTTTGTTGAGTATTTTCATAAGCCTGGAAAAAAATAAAGTATCAGACCTAAAAAAATGTCAAAAGCGCAAAATCCCCTACTTACGAAGCCTTTTTCGGATATCGTCATATTTTTTACCGAATTCTTTTTTAATAATTATGCCTGATCTTATCAAAATAAGATAAAACACGCAATTTGGTGATGTTTTTTTTGCGTAAATCGAAACATGCTCCCGGTGTTTCAATTTGTTATCAGGAATTTCAACGTTTTCGCCACCTACGCGTGATTTTTAACGAATTTTAGGAAGTGTATCTCTTAAGGGACATATTGTATGTAATAATTTTAAATATTAAAAAAAAATGTTGAAAATACTTAACTAATAGTTAAAAAAAAAATACTCTTCACAGCTCAATTAAATTGAGGCTTTAAATTTTCAAGCATTCCTGAGAATAAAAATGATACAATTCTTAGGTATTTCCTTTTAGTTTTCGATATATAACATCATTGTTACAATATATCCTGAGCATTGAACAGTTATGTAATTATCAAATAATCTCTGCTTGCACTTATCACGTTTCTCATGGCATGTTCTCCAATTCCCCGTAGAATTGTACACACGGGGAAAATGACTTCCTCTCGAGCGGTCAGCGTTTGTGGTGTTTTTACCACGGATTCTGTTGCGTCCCGTTTTTTATGGCTGTATTTTTTACGTTTGAGTTCATTGTGATGTTCGTAGCGTGTGTTTGCGGATGGAAGATAAATTTCAGTGTCATGGCCACGAATTATTTAATACTATCGAGATGTGATAAATATGCTATTATTATTTTTTTATAATTTTAAGGCGATTAGTATTCCTGACACCATCTAGCTGTGAGATCGTGTGAATAACATGATCGTTTGCAATACATAAAGCAGCATATGTAGCGAAACAGAATAAATAATAAAGTTGAATGCATTTACCTGACACAATTATGTTCGGTTTTAGGATTTATATATTTTCATTTTAACAAAATAATATAAACAAAACTTCGAAAAAGAACAACACATATATAATCATTGACCGGTCAGTGGCTGAGTTGGCATTGCGTCTGTGTCTTACCCAGGCATCATGAGTTCAATTCCTCTACTGGCTAAGTCCTCCAATAAGATACAAGCTATAACTTCCACTTACTTGTGATGGTAGTAGGAGATTTTCAAATATTTTCGGGTTGTTCGTAACCCGGGAATGTTTGTCTTCGTTTAAAAAAATATATATATACACAATGAAGCAATGGTAAAAATATACATTTGAGAGAATATTCAAATCAAAGCCTGAACAAGGTTTTGGTAGGTTCCATGATATTAGCAATATTATTATATATTATTCGAGGGATCAAATATACTTTTATGTTAATAATAAACGTATAAATTTAACTTGTTGAAAAATTAATAATTTAATATTTACTAAATCAAAGGGCATGTGCCCGAAAGATTGTTAAAATTACATATATAATTACATTTTAGCAATTCAAGGTGTCTATATGTCGCGTTAGTAGCTTAGTGGTACAGTTTATGTCTCAGTCGCGATTTTACTGTGTGTGTCTGAAAAAAAAACTTTGTATCAGTATTGTTAAATTTATTCTGCAATTATCAACAAAAACACTATAAAGTAAAAACCGTTTCTAGTATAAATCCGATCCGTATCAGATATTCTACAAACATTAGAGGTAAAATCGTAGTTTAAAAAAAATTCAGGCTAAGACGATAATTCATGATTAACAGTTATGTTTTAGTGATGCCACGATTATATAACACCGATGCATCGTAACCGTTTAAATTTTCGAATTATTTTACTCTTCGATTAGCTGTACCTGCAATTATATAAAATTTTAAAAAGGCTTGCAAAGTTGAGCTTGAAATTTGTTCCACATATACCGATTAAACCCTTAAAAGGAGCTTTTTCAAAACGATAAAATATTCCGTTTAGTCTCTGAACACATACATATGGTTAACTTATTAAATGACAATTGAAACACTAAAAAGTTATTGAAGATGATAATATTAACACATCCCAAATGAACCACGAAACCGAAAAACAACAGAAATTAAAAAGATTTCAGTCGCATGTGGGACTCGAACCCAGGACCTCTACCTATCCGGGGTAACCGCTTAACCAACTTTGCTAATGAGACCAGTTAAATTTACGCTATTTACACCGATACCATAGTTCATGTTCAAGATTTGTTAATATTATCCTCCATTTTTATAAATCCCATATTATTGGCTGCTATCCCTATGATGATTGCAAATACGACTGAAATCTTTTTAATTTCTGTTGTTTTTCGGTTTCGTGGTTCATTTGGGATGTGTTAATATTATCTTCTTCAATGATTAAAATATTACAATGAGGTTTACAAACTTCAATAAGTTTTAAAAAATAAATTGAACTAAAAAGTTAGGTTAAAGATTTTTGCTACATCGATAAAATATACTTTGCCAATTATTAATGCTTTATTTCAGTGACTTTAAACACTTTTTATGTAAATCAAACAATTAAACAAACGGGGTTTCATAGTATACATATAAAATTATTCAGTAATCGAAATGTTGTGATTGATTGATTAATTAATCGTAATATCCAAAAATTAGAAACATTACGTCCCTTGTTTATGAAATAGTGTTAAATCGACACTTTTTGGAAATCGCTATGAATGAATGCAGCCAATAAGAATCAATCTTAATCTAAACTATTATAATGACGTAATTTATTTATTTATTTTATTGTATACGCCCTTTAGGGGCTTTTACATATTTTATGATAAAATTAAAATTTTAATAATGACACAGGTGTAAAATATATGGTAGTAGGAACATCTATAGTACAGATCGTATTCGCAAAATAGAAAAACAAAATATTTTAAAAGTTTCATAAACAAATTGAGCAATATGATCGTCTTTATTTTAAAATTAATGTAAATCAAATTTAATAACGTTATTTTTAAGTTCCGCAAGTATTTTAAGTTTTTATTATTGTGATAGCTGTTTCGGTATTCTAGGCCATTTTTAAACTGCAGTAAATATATTTATATGATTTTCTTTACTCCCACCCAATTCGAATTCGGGCGGGTTTTAAAAATCGATTTAGTTATAAAATAATTAAAATTCATTATTCTGTGAGGTTTTTTACATTTATAATATGTTTTCTCGATATTTAACTGACAATGTTTTCTTAACTGATTTATTTAAAAATGTTATGTTGTTTTGATAATGTGAACATACTGAGATGTGGTAAATAAATAATTGAACAATTAAAGACAAAAACAATTAATAATATCATTTTCTATGTATAAATCGACATAATTTGCAACAAAGACGAGTAGTGGCTGTATTAATGACCACATGAACGTTGATGCATAACGTATAACCTAATTGTGTGTAAAAAAAGTTCTTTAAAAGTTCTTCTTAATTTCGATCGATTTCTTTTGCTTCATAATTCTCCAATTCCATATCTAGTAATATTGTTTTCTTATTCATGAAGGAATAATAAAAATTATGTCGCTGTTCGAATAAAAACGTCATAATAATTCCTAATACGACCGCAAAGTTATTTGTAGGAAATATTTACGGCAATAATGAGCAATTCAGTTCGAAGATTGCTCTCGTAACAAGCAAAATATTAATGTTTTTTTTAACGATGTCGTAACGCCGGCCATCGTAACTCATTACCGTAAGGTTATATCATTTTACACCGGGGTCTGGGCCCATTATACACTATATGTGTTTCAAATTGGTTAAATTACGGAGCCAGGTTTTTACGCACAAGGTCAGGCGAGGAATTTTCGTCAGTACTTTATTATTTTGGTTTTGTTCCTTGATTTTTATCTGGTAATATCATTTCTGTTAGTATTTTTAGCTCAGCTCTGCCATTACATCAATGTAAACTAACTAACCAGAAGAGACAGTATCAAGATTTCAGTTGTAAAAGCAATAAAAAATTATTGTTCGAATAATTATCACACAACACAGAATTTAAGATGGAGGCCAAAGGAGACTATAATCCCAAAGTGCTGTTGTTACTACAGAGTTCATATAAAGGAGAGAAAGGTTATTAGTATGGACCGATATATATTATTTAATGCAATAAAAAAATAAATGATAAAATAAGGAATTTATCGCCAGCGGCGACATCTATTGATTTGCCTACTAATTAACGTATATTGTTAGAGAGCAGCATCTTAGAATTTAGTTCTGAACTTTCTCATTTACAAATTACATAACTTATACAAATTTATACTGTGTGAATGTTGCAAGTGAAAAACGAGAGAAAACAAAAATTGGTAAATCCTTGGAAAATTTTAACATTCACACTTATACAGTCTCTATGGACTGCATGTCCCTGATAGAAAGGATGAAACTCTGAAAAACTCGGCACTGTTTTGATACACACCCCTTGCTTAATTTGCTTTCAAATATTGTTTCATTACTATGTATAATAATGTATTGCGTAAATTTTACTTGCTCCTGCATTGTTTTACATTATATTGCCCTTGATAAGTATAAGTATTTTAATTTTTTTACAATATTACATAATGTAATGTACGCTACACATAATAGCTTATTTTATATTACAACAAACCGAAGTGGACTACTTGCTATAACACGGCCCAAGCTAGCGTAGCAAGTACAAAACTTTATCTATAAATTCTCTCAATATAAATTTTTTTTTTTTTGAAATTAACCAATGATTTGTATATGATGTCAAATGTTACAGAATGTAAATTAACTATCTATCTATCTATCCGTCAATACGTGTTCTTATCTTTTGGCATGGCCGGAGTTAAGTAATTGATTAACTTGATCGTGCCACATCTTCCTTGGTCATCCTGAACTCCCCTTTCCAAAATGTATTTTTTGTGGGTAAGTCAGTTAATTTTGATTAATTTTCAAGAGGCTGAGAGGTTTCTAATTATGTAGGCACATATTTAAATAGGTTTACACGTCTACCTATGTATTACACGCAAAAAAATTAATTAATATTCTTGAATTATATTTCAGTTCTAGAATTCCAGTCTCTATCGGTCTTACGGGTGTTTAGAGATAATAAACGTAATTAATTACGTTAATTCAGTGACCGCTCTGTATAGTTAATATGGTGGGATAACACCATCGATGGTAAAGGAACAAATAACATGTAAAGAAGTACGACTAATTCTAAACCATCTGTTTTTCTTAGATCGAATTGCAATCATCTATATATTTGTTAATGCCTTTTTTGTTCGGATCTATTGAATATCTACAAAACAAACAAAAAAATGATTACAATTATTTTTATAAACAATAATTATTAGCCTGAAACACTCATCGAAATTGAAAAAAACCTTTCCGAGCAAAGATAAATGTCGCCGACAGGACTTATTATATTATTATTTAGAACTTTAGTTTATCAATTAATAAATATTTGACAAGTCAAAGCAATTTTCACCAATAAAATGTAGACATAATTTGTCTCGACGTCATCTATTTGAGGGATTTAGCCGTTACAAGCCTTTCTCATACTAATAAAGTTGGTTGTTTACAGCTGAAATATAATAAAAAACAGTAATTATTGAATGAAACACTATTATATATTGATTAACTTGGCGGGTTTGCGATAATCCGACGTAGCTCAATGGTAGAGAATCTGACCGGCAATCAGAAGGGTGCAGGTTCGAGTCCTGTCGGCGACATTTATCTTTGCTCGGAAAGGTTTTTTTCAATTTGGATGAGTGTTTCAGGCTAATAATTATTGTTTATAAAAATAATTGTTACCTTTGCGCTATGCACAAAAATCTTGTCTTAAGTTTTTAAGAACTTTAGTTTATCAATTAAAAAAATGATTGCCTCCATTTGACCTGCAAAGGGGAATAGTGACCTCAAATTTTGATAGGAGGTACTAATTTTATTTGATAACTTTAATATAATTATTTTGATTCGTTTTCTCTTTTATTTGTATGTATGTATTTACTTTATGAGGTATGCATGATTGCACTAATCTCTCCACATTTAAGAATAAATACTAAATTATTTATAAACAATATAAACATAATTAAATATAACAAACCATTCGCGATTTCCGAAAAACCATGGCATCCACTTGAAAAACATCGTACCTATAATCATAGCACCGGAACTAATCTATATATCTAAAAATCAATGTATGTTTGGAAGTTTGTTTGTCCTCGATGTTCTCGAAAATCACTGGACCGGTTTCGCTGAAAATAGTATAGTTTGTTTTTATTAGTGCCGGGAAGGTTTAGAAAGTAGTTTGAATGAAATCCAACATGTAAAACTGTTGCTATAATGTTTTCAAATTAGTACGAAAAACATTGAACCCGCCGTGTTTTATGAAGGTTAGCCCATAGATATAACACTCTGGTTAGCCACATATTGCATTTTCAAAAGAAGAAGGTTTTTTTGGGTAGAGTATTTTCAAAATGGAAAACACGAGTAGGTACCTACTAAAAAAATTTATGATTTAGATATATTTTGAAAAAATAAATGTTTGGAATGAAATAACATAATCAAAAGAATTTTTATTTATTTGGAGATAGTTATTTTCGCCGTCAAATCAATTATGGAACCCTAATGACAAGCAAGAATTCACAACTTTATATCTTTATTAAAAAAAAAAACCGAGCAAGGCCGGGTACACATCAGTTAGTGTTCTATACAAAAATGGTTTTGGCGTTAGATTAGATAATTTGGAAGCTTTGGAAATAAAGAAAGCCTTAAAATTGATTGATTGATGAATTGATTTTTAATAATTCGCTGATTACACTTAACTTGTCCTACAGTCCTACATTAGATGTATTTCCCGTTAACTAAACATTTCCCACTTCCTTTTATTTCCCTCTCCTTTAACGTTGTCTCTTTCTTTTTTATATGTTTGTTTCATTCAATTAAATCTACACATGTCATCTCTGTCTCGCTGTTCCATTGCTTCATTTTACTGTGTCTCCCTCTTATTCTATTTTGTATTGCATCAATAAATTTTAATTTTTTCCCTCATGAAGTTTGGGATAAGCGAAACTGGATGGTGAAAATTAAAAAAATAATGTAATAGTTCAAAATAAAGTGTTTATTATATTTAGTAATATGTTAAACCACAAAAGTAATTTATTTCGATGAAATATTAGCGTTTTTTGTTGTTGATAGTAAAGTAAATGTGTAAGACGATCTTTTAATGAGAATGAAGCATCGAGTGTATCCCCAGACAGACGTATGGCGTTTAATCCTCTATACCCATCACTACTGGAAAATTGCATGCTTGTTAATTAGTTCAATCTTCTACCTTCTTCTATTACATAAAGAAGAATGTCCCGGGCGGGTGGTGTGTGTTTGTTTTCTATACAAATCGACAGTTTTATTCCTAGCGTGATCAAACTTTGCCCACTTGACCTACAAAACAAGAAAAAGGTCACTGTCTTTATGAGATTTCGAAAAACTACCCCTATCCCCTTTCCTACTCTTAAATCCAAATTTTGGTACTTACTGAAAAATGACTGGGTAGGGGTAGGGGTAGGGTTAAGGATTATAAAACTTTGCTCCAAGCGATTATTAACCTCGGGCAACGCCGGGTACTTCAGTTAGTATTATCTAAAAGCGTACCATTATTAAAATAATAACGGCCTTCTATGAGCGGTACCTACGTATCAGTATCCGTAGATATGATTTTAAAAGTCTAACCGCTGACTCGGCCGAAGGTTTTAATAATACCTTTAAGATCATAATTATGAAAGATTAATCAGGATTTTACGATGAAGATGAAGGTAAGCAGTACCGACTATCGACCCGCATTTCGCAGTGTAAAATAAAAGGGGCTGCGAAGGGTACACAAGGAGTGTAATTACGCTTATATTAAGATTTGAGACTAGAGTAGGCTTTGCAGGGAAAACCAAGTTCAGATCTGAATAAATTCAAAATTAAATTGAACCTTTCGAGAAAGAAGCCGGTGAAGCCAACAGCTGTTTTTTTTAATTTTTTTTTAATCGACGAATAAAAGAAACGCAGGAAAAACCAGCCGTAGATAATAATGAATGTGTTTGATTGTAACAAGAAAATGAATGACTATTGCATTTTACAGTTCTGTAATACAGTATAAGTAGTACAAAAACATGAGCAGTATATTCAAGAAAAAATAGCATACTTATGTAAGTATGTAATACGTAGTATTACCATCAGATGGTGTAGACATTTTAGCGTTTGTAAAACATGTGGAGAAATGACATACATGCAAAGTAGCATAATAAAATAATGTACAGCGGAAAATAAAACTCCTATCTCTAGCTAATATTAATTACCATAAGAAACTCTTTAGGCTTAACCTTGTTTAATAACCACCTATGTACGAGTATATTTATATTTGTTTAAAAAAAAGCTGTTTGTTTCTTACAAATAAATAAAAGCAATGAGATATGTTGCGTGAGGTAATGTTTGTGTACTTGAATTTATTCAATTTCTGTGTTACCTAGCGCTGGCACATGCATTCTAAAAGTATATTATATCATTGATTACATATGGAAATTGGTGGATGTGTTGTTACGATGATATAATACGTCATTAATTTCTGGTTTCGAATAGCGGTAGTTAAAACTAAATAAGTTCGAAATATCAGTGCAGTCTATCAATGACTAGAACATTTTAAAGCCACCGTTCTTCTATTGACTAAAAATGGCATTCATAGATGCGACGTAAAGAGTGTACCTACGCGCAGTTTATTTTTGTCTATTAGAGTATTTCATAACGATATATTGTAAATGCATTCATGCATATGTATATATATGTTGTTAAAGTACCTACTACTTGAGATGAGAACCGGGTTTTTTTTTCAATATGAATACCACACAAGAGTCCCAGACTGCTCCCAACCGTCTGGAGCCAGTGAGACTATGGCATTCCCAATTGGGGAATGTTGTGAGGCTGAAGGTATTGGGGAGGGAAAGGAGAAGGAGGAGAGGAAGGTGGGGAAAGGGGGAAATACCTGGCTATACAGATCTGGTCACCAAACACGGCTAAAAGCCATTTCAAGCAACGTTTCAATTCTGAATGGGTTTAAACTAAAAACTCAAAGTAAATTTCGAAATATAATGCATAACCGTTCCAAGATAGAGCACTGCGGAAAGAATTCGTCAGTGATTTCACTGGTCGTAAGCTACGTTGCTACGTACTGGGTGTGGCTATGTATATGGTAGATACAGTATTTCCAATGCATATACACGTTTAAAATGTAAATAAATCAAACTCCTAGAGGAGAAATGTTTCGGCAACAAAGTTTTGATGTGTTAAACACCAAAGAACGTAAAAAGCAGAGCTAACATTTTCAAAATTATGTTTACAATAACCAGGGAAAGTTCTCTTGTGATGTCTAATAACAAGTCG
Source organism: Halesus radiatus (assembly GCA_022606495.2). Classification (NCBI taxonomy): domain Eukaryota; kingdom Metazoa; phylum Arthropoda; class Insecta; order Trichoptera; family Limnephilidae; genus Halesus; species Halesus radiatus. The sequence continues at coordinate 22,665 of JAHDVE020012462.1, forward strand.
TGGTCGCGGAGGAATGTAGTTAAATTAAACACCGTGTTTAATCTGCAGATAAAATCGAAATGACTGAACATTACGTTCCAGAACGCTGTTGTTTACTACGATAATTTAAGTATAATGGTTTCTCTTAGGAATTCGCAGTTTCCACCACAAGGCAAACCATAAACATAGAACAATGACACCCACAAATGATATTGACGTGATCGTAAACATCATTCTACGCAAGCAAGATAAATGACGTGATTATTAAAATAGTGCTTACTCTGTAATGAATAGAATCTTCTAAAGTTTCTTTTCAGTCGTCTTTTAGTTTCTGACAACGAAATAAAGTTAATATAAATTTCTTTGAATAAATTTATTACAAACCTTAATTAGTAACTTATAAGGTTTGTTTTTTTATTTTTTATTTTAATTTTATTTTTTTCTATTTTTTTTTTTTTTATAATTTTTTTTTATTTGCATTTTTTTTTTTTTTTAATTTTTTTTTTATTTTTATTATTATTATATATTTTTTATTTTACATCACAAATTGATATTTTAATGATACTTTTTAGCACTTATTTAAAAAAATTGTTCGTTTGAAAAAAATATTTACGTTAGGGTAGCGTACCTGCACTTTCGACTTATTTGCTATCAATAACTTATGTCTTCTTCTGATTAATAGAATTCTCCACAATTTGATAAAATACAGCATAATTTATTTTTTTAACTTAAAACAAAACAACAACAAAAAATCCTCATTTATTATGTATGTAAAGTAGTTCCAAAGCGGATCGAAAATTTTACAAATTCATTATCGTTAAAAACAGTATTTGTTTCTCCAGTAAAGTTGCCAAAATGGACTTTATTTAATATGGTGGTGCCATTATTTACTAGTACTTGAAAAAAGGACTTTAAAATACAACTGTCAATTAAGTATCCTAAAATCATCAGATTTCATATAACCACAACTACAAAACGTTATTTATTCAAGAATTGTTAGACTTATTTAATGTTACATTAAATTTATAATGTGGGTTCCCATAACTTTACATTTGTTATTTAAATTGTCATACATAAAAACATATTAAAAAAAAATACTTATGTGAAAAAAATAAAGGAAAAAAACAAAGCACAATTACAGATCTGAGCATCTCAGGCATTTAGATCCTTATTGTCACCTAGATTGGACGACATTACTGATTCATACACGGGGGTAGAAAACATGTAATATTAACTTGTTGAATAATGATACAAAAAGACGTTCTATTATGAATCTCGAAAAATAAAGACATTTTAAAGGGTTATCTCTGGTATAGATTGTATTTGAACTATAACAATTGTGTTGATAACTTTTTTTCTTCGAATTATTATTTATTTTTTTTAAATGAAATTTTTTGTTTTGTTTTAACCCAATTTATTCTTCGGGAACGTACAAATATAAACTAAATTTACGTACGGATATATATCACGATGAAGACAGTTAAAGGGGGGGATTTTTTTAATGTTGCTATATACTTAAAAATAATAATATTTTGGCTAAAAATTAGTTGATGCAAAACCTGTTTTAACCTAACCCATCTTAACAAACGTATTGCAATCTATAGAGCATAGGCATCAGCTGGGAATGCTGTCATTATTCTACCGATATTGCTTGAGGACCTTCGGCATGCTTTGAGGACCTTCGGCATCAGTGCATAGTCGGGAAACACGCCAAACGCGCGCATTAATTGGTATACGGTTGACAGATGAAACATGAGAAATGGTCGTTTCTACGACTCGTACTGTAGTTCAAGAGCACGGCTGTGGAATGATTCGCCAGCAAAACACACCCTCCACACAGCACCCTCAAAGTGTGGAGTTAAATATTATTCTTTGTAACTTTAACTATTGTTAACATAAGATGATAGATCTACCTACTTATATCTTATGTGATTCAAAAACGAATAAAAATAATTTTAAAATATTTATATTTATTTATTTTATTTCCGGTTAGTTTAGTAATTCAAATACAGCACTTAGTTTCTGAATGGGTGATTGATCAGTCGACGTTTAATTGCTGTTTTATTCATGCTGGCGATAATAATGTTTGTTTTTGATAGAGCTCCTCGAATCAATCATAATTCTTTATTCAAGATTCATTCGGTGGACATTCTTAATGCATCATATTTTATCACAATCCGACGTGTCACGTATTCTTTCTCCGAATTAATGATTTGCGGTTTTAAAAGTTTGATATTTCTGATAGTCCGTGGGCTTTAACTTAACTCAGAGTGCTAATTCTAATGGACTCCTACGATCATTTACGTGTTAAATTAAGTGATGTATCAAAAATAATTCATTCAAATAATGTGAAGGTGGATTATGTTGGTTGTTTTTAAGGATGTCAACCACTGACGTCCGAATGAATAGATGTGCCATAATAGCCATATCTCATTACCTTTTTTGACGGCTGGAGGCAACCACGTGATAATTCAAATTTGGCACCAGGCGAGTTCACGAATTTTTCGAACACATGACGCCATCATTTGTGTATTGACTGACGGCGAGCGATCATTCGAAGATTTTCAGGGATAAAGCAATAATTATGGTTCCTTGTAAAAAATTGAAATGGTAAAGAGAGTAATCAAATCTATCGAATTGAATTCCACGGATAAGCGTTTTTTTATTTTGTTTTTCACTTATTCAATTAATTAATACATTTATAGTTTATGCGATCGGCTAAAACGCCGCCGATCACGTTTCTTTCCCGTGATTTTGACTGTGCTAAGCAAATTACAAACATTTGTTAATAGGGTAAAACTAAATACTCCCAACAAAATATTCGGTTTTTGTAACCAAGCCGAACTTTTTTTTATTTACTGTTTTAATTATTGTTAGTTTGGAATCTGTTTCACAGTTACTGGAATAAAAGAGTTTGACATAAATTCTTCACAATTGGAAAAAGGGACGAGTTGATCAATAGTAGATTTGATTTTCGTTGAGTAAATACTTATTCTTTGCAATGCAATGCGAGTTGCCTGAAGACTGTCAGGATGCATTTTTTCGCGAATCAAATGACAGTGACCCGTCTAAGTTTGCCCCTCGCCCTCCTTGTTTTGATTTCTTCCCCTTGCGTGTCAGGGTATCTCTATGTATTAATTGCTCTAAGATATCAACGTTTTTAACTGTATTTGCAGTGTCCATCATCAAAGTACTTTGGTTGGTTGAAAAACACATTTGGCCTGATGATGAGGACTGTGAGGCTACCCGAAACATTCGTTTTAGAAGAAAGGGGAATTGTAACCTCAAGAAAACAGTCAATATTTATGTAAACGTCTTAAGCTATACCTAGAGGAAGGTAATTTGAAATGGCTGCACAGAAAAATAAAATTCATTCTAGACCTACAGAAAAGTTCATAGTTTTCCCATATAAATCAGATAGGTATATCCGTGACCCATCTAGGTTGTAAATATATTCGCGTAGAGCTTTGCAATCATTCCAAGGATGGCAGTCAATAGTAGGGGAATTATTTGAAGATAACGTTAAAAATAATAAAGAAAGAAAAGAGGTAAAAAAAATGATATCAATATCATATTGAAATACGAAATATGAAATCAATAAAGATGACTGCATATAAAAGGTTTCACTATTTCAATTGGCAGAGTTTTGGTCCCGGTAAGACTAGAGGATCTGGGTTTAAGTCCCAGTTGCGATATATGAAATGACACAATAAAATATCACGATACAAAGATTTTATCGTGATTTTGCAGCTGGAATAATCACATTTATAAAAATCATTTTTTCATCATGCTCAAACAGATAGGAAGTCAACATCTAATGTTTAATAATATCGTTGACTACTTATTTATTTATTTTATTTTGCAAAAACAGTTATTAATACCAATACAATGCAAAAGCGAAAAAAAATTACAGAAATATAGTTAGTACAATTATATAACACAGAGTTAAAACAAAAATAGCTACAAAGAATTATAAGTAGGAACATAATGTTATAACATAATAAGTTCGTGCTTAAAATTATTGTAGGTCATGTAAAAAATATCCACATTTCCTGCGAGGCAGTTAATTAACCTAGTAAGTCTTCCCAGAGGCATCACCATTGGTAAGTTAGTTTTGCACCTGGGAAGAAACAGAAGCCTGCGTTGGCGGCCTCGCGTGAAATTATCAGGGACATAAAATCCTATTTCAGCCAGGATGTCAGGTATTGCTAATACACCGTTCAATAGTTTATGGGCCATAAGGAGTAATGCTATATACTAGATAGGAACAAGTGACTTTTTATGTTATCCTTAACAATTTGAAAGATGAAAAGTTTTTATTCTTATTTTTAAAATCCAATTTCTCAATTTTCGCGAACAAAATGATTCGATTGGTACTTTTAAAAAAACAAAAAGTTTCTCATTCTAAATATGAAAAATTAAGATAAAATTGAAGCGTTTAAGAGTTTGTCAGATATTGAACATTCGCTTGAGATCAAATTGTTCTCATTATCCTTGACATGATTCATGATTACTTGAAAAGAAAAGGCTAGTAACGAATCACGAATTCAATAAAACGTCTACGCAGAGAAATTTCACAATCTAAGAGCACCGCCTTCAATGCTAACGGTCATTAACACTATTGTTAGCTATTTCAGTTAACAATGGAAAATTCTCAAAAATAATGAATAGACACTCAAGCGTCAAGATTTTACTCTGTACAATGCCCACGAGAAGAACTCTAGTGAAATGTAATCAAAATGCAAAATTAAAATAAAAAAGGACGCGTAGTTTTCCCGATTTCAAAAATATAGAATAATTGTATAGAGTTAATAACAATAAAAATACTTGGATGACTTGTACAGTGCCTTGACGGCCTCCATGGTCGAGGGGTGAAGCTCTCAACTACGAATCCGAAGATCGCGGGTTCAAATCCCGGAGTGCGCAAGTAATTATTATTTTATTAATTTGTGTTGTTTAACAATTAATTCATTTAAAAATTATATATAGTATATTTGCGCACGTTCCAGAGTGGAAGATACTGTCAGTATCGCCCTGGTGAAAGACCGCCATTCAGAATTGAAACGTTGCTTGAAATGGCTTTTAGCCGTGTTTGGTGACCAGATCTGAATAGCCAGGTATTTCCCCTTTTCCCCACCTTCCTCTCCCCCTTCTCCTTCCCCTCCCAATACCTTCAGCCTCACAACATTCCCCAATTGGGAATGCCATAGTCTCACTGGCTCCAGACGGTTGGGAGCAGTTTGGGACTCTTGTGCGGTATTCATATAAAAAAGTGCCGTTTTTGTGAAAAATCACCTCAAGGGCGCTGTACAAATACTACTTGCTAGGGTTTATCTTATTATGTACATATACAGAAAACATACTTACCTGGTAGGGCACTCGAGATTAAAACGTTAAATTTCGCACGCACAGGACACATACGAGTATATTAGAAAACACTGCACATTGCATGATATTGCAGTTGCTGTTTAAATCCTATTTGTCATTGATGTTATATTTATTAGAGGGTTATTGGCAAAAGAAAAGTAGGTATTTATTTGAGATTACGGTTATAAATATTTATAATTATTTAGAATGTCGCGGACCATGTAAATTTTTTTCTGTTAATTACTTTAAGTAGGTACTAACGGCTAGCTTCGCTTTGTTAATTAGGTTGTTACGTAACGACAGAAAGATCCTAAAAAAGACTCTAGCCACTCGTCAAACAACAACGGTAAAACGACGCCAGCGCCACGCTTGCTGACGGCAGCTCGCACGCCCACGCGCCGGCCACTTCCTTCTCACCCGGCTTCCGAGGCGCTTCTTCCTCGCCCGGCTTCAGGATGACATCTCTGGTATACCGCCTACTGCGCCTCTAAAAGAACGCGAGAGCAGCCATGTTGGCCAGCTGCTAATTGCTTCTACTAGGATCCTTTTGCCGCTACAACCATGACTGTAGGCTGTCTTTGTATTTCCCCTTTTGTGTTGTAACTTATTCGAGTCCCCGTTATCATGCCCGTTTAGAAAATATCAGAGAGAATAATCACCCGTAACTTCCATTTGAGGTTAGGCTAGCCTTTGATTATTGTAGCATAACTTACCATGTCTGTACCTTCCCCTGAATAAACTCTGAGTCTGAAAGCATTTAGTAAATTCATTTGGCGTAGTATTAGAGCCTCCCCGACCCCAATTATAAGACTGCCTGTCGGTCTGCGACCCTGCGGAGGAGCTTCCTGGCCTGCCGAAACTGAGCTAGTCGAATGTCCAGAGCCGAGCTCCCTGTCGAGACACCACCCTCGGGGTAAGTCTAAACCAATGAACTGTCTCCCGTAACCACTCTTTCCCAACCTTCCTCCTCTCCTTCTACCACATCCCTACATCCAGTCGTATTCTTTTCTTAACAAGGTATGCAACTGAACCATTCACAGATATCACTTTCCGAAGAGATGAGTTTTGAGTTTTGCTCTGAATTCTGTCGAGTCTTTAATCAATCTTAGAACGTATGGCAGTTTATTCCAGGCTTTAGGGCCTGACACGCTGAAAGCTCGCTCACCAAGCTTATTGTCTATGGTGCGCGTTGGTTTGGTAGAGTTGACCTAGTTAACCATTTTTTTTATTGCTTTATAAAAACTTATTGAACATAGGTAGTTAGTCTTTAATATTGTTATTATTAAATTCTGCAAGTATTTTAGTGCATTATTATTGTAACTATTATAAATAAATTTAAAAGTACCAAATAAGTCAAGTTTTATATAATCATGCCATAACAAAAATGAAAAATATAATCTAAGAAAAATCATGGTTTGTTACCCCTGATACACAAAATTGTATATAAACCATAGTTTACGAATTAATTGTACCAGTCTGAAGATAGCCGTCACAGGCTGAAACCGGTCACGGTCAAAAATAAAGTGGAATACAGTTTAAAAAAGTGTATTTTATTTAATTTAAACATTTTCACAAGTAAATCGGGTTTTGTCGAAAATATTAATAAATCATTTCAAAGACCTTCATAAAATTGGGTGGGGGTAAATAAAATTATGTAAATAAGTCGTCTCAATATGGTCTAACCAGAGTATGAAAATGGTTTTGAACGCCGAAACAGCTGTCATAATAATAACAGACTAAAATACTTGCGGAACTTAATAATAACATTAGTAAATTTTAAACCAAATTTAATGGAGTTCTACAAATTAAACACAGCAGCAATTCTGTGGTACAAAATTATTGTTCAGCACATACGAGGTGTGTTCAAAAGAAAAAGTGAATTTTCAATTTTCGCGGGCTGTGTACATTCGATTATCGATTTTTTGTTTAGTTATGTTGGTACACATATGTTTATCATATGTTAGCATTATCAGCCATTTTGGATCAGTGGTTTGTTTTTGACAACTGGAAAGGTTAGTGACGTTTTTGGGTGTTCTTCGATTTTTTATTTAGGTTCGTTTTCTGAGGCATCATCAGTCCGATTGAAGTGAAATTTTAGATTCGCTTTATTTTCTATGTCCTCATCAGCATTTCTTCAAAAAAAAATTATTTATTCTTTTTAGAAAAAAATTGTTAATAATTGTTAATCCTATGGAGGAATTTCCTAGTTGTGGTCGGAACTTGATAGCCGTTTTCTGGGGCATCATCAGTCCGATTAAAGTGACATTTTAGATTTGCTTTGTTTTCTATGTCCTTATCAGTATTTCTTCAAAAAATCCAAATAATCGATGTTTTTCGATTTTTTACAATTTTTTTTAGTAAATATCGAAGAAAAAACAAAACGTGACTAACCTTTCCAGTTGTCAAAAACAAACCACTGATCCAAAATGGCTGATAATCCTAACATATGATAAACATATGTGTACCAACATAACAAAACAAAAAATCGATAATCGAATGTACACAGCCCGCGAAAATTCAAAATTCACCTTTTCTTTTGAACACACCTCGTACATTATGTGAATAGACTAGAGCACACTTAAAAGACTCGTCTCAATTTTAATGAAGGATTAATCGTTTCTTAGCATACAAATAAATATAGACAAAGAACTTTATATCACATGATTCCTAGCTGGTTAAATATAAATTAAAAATAATGAATTTGTTGAAGACTTGGTTAGTTGAAAGAAATTGTTCGTATTCGATTATCAGAAAATGTTTAAAGACTTTTTTTTTGTTATTTATATTTATTTTTTATAGATATAAGTAGAAAGAGTTTGTATAAAATTATTATGAAATATTAATGTTTTAAAGATTAGATGTTGTTATAAATATTTTATTTTATAAAGAAATCTTACTACACAAACTGTAAATTTATTTAAGTTAAGTTACTCAAACTACTAAGAAGTATTAATTGATAAACTAAAGTTTTTAAGACAAGATTTTTGTGCATAGCGCAAAGGGTAACAAATAAGCCGACGTAGCTCAACGGTAGAGCATCTGACCGGCAGTCAGAAGGGTGCAGGTTCGAGTCCTGTCGGCGACATTTATCTTTTCTCGGAAGGTTTTTTCAATTTGGATGAGTGTTTCAGGCTAATAATTATTGTTACTAAGAAGTAGTTGATCGGGATTTTTTTCTTGGTTTTTGTAAAACTTCATGGTTAATTAATAAAAAAGATAATAAATTAGTGAATTTTTAGATTATTGTGGATGAATTCAAGAAAAATGCTGTAAATATTTTGTTGACTTTTTGTGTTACCTAAGGTGCGGAACAGATGGGTAAGACAGACAATACGGGCGGACGACAGGGAAACATAAATATGTCAAAAAAATTACAAGGACTCAAATCTTCTTCCAGAGTGGTAAATACTTTTACCACCATCCTGGTGAGTCCATGGTACCACCATCCATAGTCAAAACGTTGCTTGAATTGGCTTTAGCTAAGTTTAGTGACCAGATCTATTAGTAAGCCATCTAGGTTGAGTAGACCTACTACTTTCCTTTCCTCAGCCACACAAAACTCCCTCAAATGTGTTTACAAGAGCTCTGGGTAGTTAGAACGCATGAGCGGAGTAAAACAAACTAATTTCAAACCCAGCTTCAATTCTTGTTTGTGTTATTTTACCATACTGAGAGTATCATAAATAAATACGAACGAGAATGGGGTCGTCCGAAGTGGAAGGTCGCCAAAGTAGCAAAAGCGAAGCCAGTTTACTACGATTTACGACTTTAAAGATACTAATTTCCAAAGACTCTCTAATCTTCTTCACCATATTCCTCATACATCGCGAGATCATATTTATTATTTGCATAGTTAGATGCTTCATGAAACTACAAGCCCTTATGATCGATATCCTAAAATAAACGATACAATATAAAATTCGGCATTTCATTAGTATAGTCAAGTACTGGCAGAGGCGTGCCATCCATATAGGTACATAAGCACTGCCTACCCTATGGTACTTACTCGCATGAAAATATAAATGATATTAAAATGAATCGAATTATTGGAAGAAATCAAATTCAAAAACATGAAACGTCGGGCGCGCCACACCAACCGTAACACTATAACGTGGCAAAGGCAGGAACTAACTATGCAAAATGACGTGAACATCATATTCAAATGTTGATTCTATTCTATACATCTATTTAATTTTTATTTCCAAAACAGTCATTTTTCGTAAATTGAGGTACATGTACGTAAGTTGAAGTTGGATTATATTTGCCTGGTCGATATTAATTCCTAAATGTATTTTCTGAAGCTCTTTTCGATGGGTTCCGAAATTGTACCAGAAAAAAAAGAAAATAAATTCATCTAAATATTCAGTTTTTTATTTTTTTATTATTGTTATTTTTTATTTTTATTTATTTGTAAAACAAACTGTTCACAATAATTATTATGTATTGTAAATATATGTGAATAATGAACTAATAAGAGGTTTTTACTTAAGTATGTGTGCGCATTGCGTGTCAAGGGACGACTCGTTTGTGTTAGTGTCTGAAAAGCAGTACTTTTGGCAATATTAGCAAATGCAGCTATCAGTGACATCTGTTCGATTATCAATTTTACAACGAATTTACTAACAAAATAATGGTAGTATCATGTTTACTTTCTTTCAAAATATATATTACGGTCTGTGTTTATTTAGCGGAAAAAACATGGAAATTTTATATATCCAAAATAATATGTATAAATGAAGCGGTTATTTGGATGTTTGATGTGGCTTAGGTATCCCAACTAACATCGGCTGGATCCAGCAGCTTAGTCATTATTAGCGAAAACTTGTACGAAGGGTGTTGGCTGGGGTAATTTCTTAAAAATATTTTACTGTTTTTCCTACTGCCTACGACGTACAAAGACTCTGTCAAACATGCCACAGAGTACTGGCATATTTCTCAATCTACCCCTGAGGGGAAACGGCGTGATGGTTAGTTAGTTAGCCAGGCTTAAAACAATCTTTATAATTAATAAGGAAGGTGATCAACTGATCGGGTAGGATCGTACCCAATATGTACGTACATTGTCTCCATTGCTTCGTAAAGGCAGACTGGCATACGCTAGCAGTACCTTGTGGGACATGTCCTAATTGGGACGATAGTCTCGCCTATGGCTGACTGGAAATTATTATTTATCACCGTTCTAGAGCAATATGCCTCTTTAGCGTGATGCGGAGAGAATCATGATATATTCAGTGTAATCGGACAACATACTAGCTAACTATACTATGTAACCTCATACCTAAACCAGTACATATCAAGCACATATATACAATTGTTTACTCTATAATATTTATTTTTCTCATCTCTTTATAAGTACTATAACTATTATACTATGTTATACTGAAATTATCTGGTATACGTAAACGATTACTCTAAATTTTTTTTTTTTTTTAATCTCTTTGACTTAACCATAATTCTATATTAATTTTTATACTATAATCAAATTATCTGATACACACAATTGTTTTTTTTAGTTCTATTCTTCACATCTATTTATACTCAATTATTATACTTTTTTCTAGATATACTATATTACCATACTATGTTAATATTAGCTTTTTTCCCTTCTATTTTTGTATAATGGCACTTAACATGAACTAAACTTGTCAGTTTGACTGTTCCGAAACGGGATTTGTTCCTAGTTCGCCAGTCAAAGTTTTCTTATATTACATTTTGATATTAAATAATGTATGTTTCAAATAAATACATATTATACTGGGTATATCAGGACGAACCTGACAGACTCCAATCAGCGATTTCTGAGCTTATGTGTAAATACATACCGTATGTAATTACATACGATATCAAAACATGTCAGCTTTTGCCTAAAAAATTCTGACATTCTCAGGTGCGACTTTCTTTTCGCTTAAAATTCACCGAATAAATAAAATTGTCGAGAGAGAAAACGACTTTGGGACAGACTGAATAAACAATCAGGTTGATGCACGGGACGAGGATACACCGGCCGGGACAGGTGGGGGCAGGCAGTGACCAGTCACCGGTGACATCGATCATTGAACACGTGCACGTACGGCCTACTAGAGCCGGGCGCATTCGCGCATCTTCCGGGGAAATTGACCGAATTAACTAGAATAAAAAATGTTGCTAATTCAGTGATGAAGGACTTGGCTAGCGGAGTAATTAAACCCGAAAAGCTTGGGTGGGAACATGACGCTTTGGAATATTCAGCCACTAACGGTCGGGTACTGTTCCAATGTTTTTTTTTTATGTAATTCACTCAATACAAGATTTTGCAAAACAAGAGAATGTGAATCATTTACTCACGTTTCTGGAAACTTATCTTTCCTGAGGTGAAACTTTTTTTTATTTTTCCTTTTCTATATTTTTACACTATACAGTTTCATTATATCTGTAAAACACTAACTATTGGCAGATTTAGATATTTAAAAAAAAATGTTATTCATTTCATGTTTCTATGTAGGTACTTATCTTTCCATAGTTGAAAGATTTGTTTAATTTTATCTATTTATCTTCTTGATATTTGCTTTCACTATATCTCTACAACACTAAATATTGTTAATATTCTTTTGTAATTTTTGAAATTGTTCTTCATACTTAACATTCCTTAGTTGACACATTTTATATTTTCCTTTTATATATACGTATTTGTTTTCAGTAAATTTTCATATTAACGAGCACTCCTTTCCCAAGTACAATCACTGACAGCTTACATTAGGAAAGCATATATAGTGAACAAAATTGTGTACAGCATAAATCTGTAAAATATGTAAAAAAATTATACTACCTAATAATATTTTTTTAAAACTAAAATAATATAGAAAACTGATTTTTTTAATAGTGCTTCAAATATAACTGAATCATTTAAAATGTAACACGCTTTCAACGTGTGCATTGAAATCTTAATAATAACGATTTTTTTATGAATGGTCCCCTGAAGTTAAAAGAAAACAATTCACTTTCACGGTTCCAGAAATAACTACCTGAATTTAGCGCTGATGTAAAAATAATCGTAGTGACGCTAGCGTATTTACCTGCTCCAAATGTCACTGTATAATTAATGTCATTCGGCAGATTGCGCAAAAACTTTTACCAAAATATTCCCACGGACTTGGCACTTACTTTTAACACTTTAAAAGCGTCGACAATTTAAAAAATATATGTAAATAAAACATGATTATTAAATTAGCGATAAATGATTTACCGGGTAAAATCATTGAGTTAAACATGTAATGAAAATGAGTGTTTGGTGGTAAAATTTTTTTTTTTTTTACAATAACTCCACACAGGAAGCTGTGAGGGAAATAATTTCCCTCAAGGCCTGTATCATCATTAGGGATGCTGTGTGGAGGGTCTTTCAGAGGATAAGAAGGAGTGAACTTGGGTCTTGAAGATGGAGGAAACACAGAGACCGGCAGATCATTCCACAGCCGAGCTGTTGAACACAAGAACGAGTCGTAGAAGCGACCCGTTCTCATATGACAAATGTCAACCGTGTGTTTGGCGTGTTTCCCGACTATGCACCGGTGCTGAATGGATCAATGACGCTAGTTCCTCAGAGAATCTTCCATTAAAATACTGGTAGAATAGTGTTCCCACCTGACGTCTGTGCTCCAAAGATTGCAATACGTTTGTTAAGATGGGCGAATCTGTCAAACGGACCGTCCGTTTCTGCACAGAGTCAATATCTCTAAATGAAGATAAGTTATGAGTTATAAGTCACTTACTATTGAAAAGATGTGAACTTTCTTAAACCTTTCTGTTGTTTTCCAATAGACAACTTTCATAAATGCTTGTTTGTTGTATCGTTGTCGTTTTCATTGAAGTGATGGTTTAAACTATTCATTAGGTTTGTTGTTGATTTAAACACTTCCCATATTTCATGAGAGGATACAAACTCATATTGTATTTAGGTACATCGGAAATACGTTTCTAGATAAATATAAAATGCATATACTTACCCAACTGCGGATTTCACTATACACTATTGATTTATGCACATAAATATATTTATTTTTAAGAAAGACAAATTTTCCCGGGTTACAATATTTGATTTTTCCAAACTCCCATCATTAAAAGCAGAAATGTTACTTGTCCAATGATGTAGTATTTATTATTTTTTAAATTTAATGTAAATCAAATTTAATAAAGTTGTTATTAATTTCTGCGAGTATTTTTCGTTTTTATTATTTTGACAGCTTTTTCGGCGGTCAAGGCCATTTTCAAACTGCAGTTCTCAAAAAACTTGCAGAACTTAATAATAACATTATTAAATTTGATTTACATTAAAATAAATTAAATGGAATTCTAAGAATTAAACACAAAAATAATTGATATGTAGTATTTAGCTAGCACGGGAATGAACCCGCAACGCTTGGCTGCGAATCCGACACTTTGGACTACTCGACCACTGACTTAATCAATTATAGTACGTAGTATTGACTTGACTAACTCTTTTTATCCATAAACATTATCATGTCAATGATTTTCAAACCATTTAGTATGACTTCAAAACGAAGTTAACACATTTTCACAAGCTATTCATATTTTCACGAATTCTACAAAATTAAAAATTAAAAGATGATTGATAACAAAATATTAACAGTAATAAGGGAATTTAATTTAAATGGTAACTGGAAACTACGATAATAAGTTGAACCCCATATCCTAAAACACCGTTAGTTTAACGCGTTAACGTGCATTCATTTCACACAAGAATGCTTTAATTAGCACTTGAAAAAAACTGACCTTACTGTAATGTTCACTCTGTTCTGTCACAAACCGTTCTCCGGCAAGCGCACTTGAACAATGCATTGTAAGTTCCGAGTGCCCACGAAACGTGGCCATTGTGGTAGGTTAGTTACGTGTGATGCATTTTTAAATGCAGTTAGATGGGAAGGAGATGCGGAGATATGTTATATCACATCTCTCTAATTGCGCAACTTCCTACCTTAGTTAATAGTTTGTCACAAAGCGCAGGTAGCAAGGTAGAGAGGTATCGCGCGGGATGAGTTATGTGTCGGCTCCGGGCAGGGCTCAACTCTGCTTATAATATCCGTGTAATAATTTAAGGTAATTATCGTTGCTAGGTGCGATTATGTAAGAAATATTGTGAATTTAATTACTCGTAATTCCACGAGGAAGGTGTGACCAAGGACTTCCAGGTATCAAGAAAAGTATCGTAAATCAAGCAAAACGTAGTCCATGTAATTAATACTAAGTGTAATTGGGTACGAAGGTTTTTTTTAATAATTATTAAGAAAATTTGTTTTCAAGTACAAAAGTACCTCAAAAAGGTGAATTCTTGTCCTATGAAATTTGCAAAGCTTTATTTTGTCTCTATTTCTAGGTCAATGCAACTATGTTTATTCAGTTGGTAAGATAATTTAAGCAAATACAAAATTCCTTGTTTCATATTATTCATTTGTTCAATAAAATTAATAAAAGAGTGCCCGGCGAAGCCTAATAAAGCATGTTCATTCACAATTTAAATTTCATCAAAAATACAGCAGAAAATCACGACCGTATGATGTCTACTTTTCCACTACGACATGTTTCTCTGAATGTATGTTATGTAGTAAAACGGTTGATAATTATTTTGTAAGGTGACAGAAAACGTAAACCTAATGAATTACCATCATGCGTGCTTTCCAAAGACGGGCAAAAAAGCGGTGAAGCTCAAAGAAACTACATTTAGAATTAATTTACCGAGAAACACTCGTTTTCTTCTTACGGAGTCCGCACTTGGCAGCGGCCGGAGAATTCTATCTGGACCGGGGTTTATCTGCCCGGAGATCAGCGAGGGGAAGGAGCTATTGAAAATTTATCTGATGCTGCCCCCGGTCGGGCAATAAATTAGGCGAGTGTTGCCATGTGGATAATGGGTGAGCACTAGGCAACAGCGACTGGGCACTGGGCACCGAGCATTGGGCGAGGCTGCCAGGAGCACTCTCCTCCGAGAGATTTACCATTGACACTACAATACCCGGGGTTTCCCAGCGATTGAGTTATTCCTCTTCTAACCCCCGATCGCCTGGTCGTTTTCGGAGTCCATTGTTACCAGATGAAAATGAAAGCGTTCGTTATAATTAAAAACTTTTCCAATAGTTAACGACGAACTAACAGAAGGCGATGTAAATACCGAACTGACACTGTAGACCCTGTAAGGCTGACAGAAATGGTAACTCAAAATAGAGTAGTTAGAGCAATACGGCTAAATACTCCAGAAGTTTAACAACGTTGTATGTTTTACTGGCTCTGAAAATCGTTAATCATACCCATCTAGGATTTTAGGTTAACTACAATGGAATACATTTCAAGAAGTAAGGGTTCGCATTGAGACGGTCAGGACAGATAGGGTGACTAGCGTAGAAGTTCTTCATAAATTGGGTCTAAAATTGCGAAGTTGTACCATATATTAAAATCAGAAATCTCCAATGATGCAACGTGGTAAAGGGAGATGCTGCCTCTCGTGTCTTTGAAAAATCACTAAGTACGAGTGCAATTCTGTTTAATTGTTTTGAGTTGCAGTCGTGGTGCAGGTGAAGAGTGACCTGATAATAGTCACTTCCAATATGAGAAGACACCAGAAGAAGAAAAAAAAATCTCTTCCATGTCCGCCAGATGCTTCCACATTGTTAAAATTTTTAATTCTTGTTAAACTTGAGTGAAGTTAGAATTTTTCTATAAGCATTTCATTGTTATTTGAAAAAAAGCATCAGGAATGATCCTTTAATGAAAAATATGATCTGAAAGAGAAGAAAAAACCTTTATATTTTAAAGGGATATCAAACCTTTGTATAGGAAAAGCATTTAGCTACACAACACTATTTCACTATCCGAACAAAAATAGAAAAATGTGCCATTTTATGTAAGATTCTTCTCTAAATAAGAAGCGTCGAAGCCTTATTTAGTGAAGAGGCGAAGCGTTTAATTGCCGTCTCCACCGCGGGAATGCCTCCGATCTTCTCGGGTAGGAATGTCCCGCATAGCGCGGAGGGTTAATCTATCGCCTCCTTCCCTTAACTATTGTGGCCATTGTTCCGCGGTACAATAACCACCGAGGACATTGTGGACTGGATTAATCAATCCAGGTTCTGTGGATTATCTGTGAGAGATTTTTAACTCGGACGAATAACTTTGTAAAACTAATATACGAGTGAACAGCTTACCGTTGTTTCGAGGGTAAACTTCCGTTGATTCTTGATCAATCAACGTTATTGTATTTACGATACCAAACTGTCATTCTTGGGTTTTCAATGATATTATGTTAAGAGTTTATAACTAACATAGTACATAAACATATGTATATATAGATGGCGTGTATTGTTTAGTAATGAGTGAGCTTAGATGGTTTGGGCATGTAGAGCGAATGAACGAAGAAAGGAATGCAAGGAGAATATATTATGCCAATGTGAATGGAAGAAGAAGCCAGAAACGCCTGAGGAAGACATGGCACGATCAAGTGAATCAAATGCTTGAGTCGGGCCATGTCAGAAGTCGGAATAACAGAAGAGAATGTATGAGACGATGTATGAATGTGAATGAAGCGAGAAGTGTGTGCTCGAGTTGTTTGGCGTTTTGTCCTCTCTGCCTACCCCTACGAGGAAACGGCGTGATGGTTAGGTAGATAGTCACAATGTAACCGATTTTTAGATCATTTAATATCTAAAACTGAGTTTTTAGCAGTGTTTTAACTTTCGGTCCAATTGCTTCAGAAAAGGGATGTGAGTTGTTCTGATTTGGGATATATTTTTGAAAATTGTTGTGTCCTGATCAGATTCTCATAGTATTGCTATTTCCTCTTATCTATCCAACCCTCGAAGTATTGTTGCGATTGTTCCTCTCACGTTTGCGCCCGCGCACCGGGCAATTACACGATACTAGATTGCTGGGAGAACGTACAAAGGAACTCTGCAATTAATCAACTCCATATACCTTCCTCTTTCCTTCTTCCTGCCTGGATTTACGGGGGCCAGTTTTTAGATGTTCGAATGAAATGATTTGTTTCGAGATGGTGGCGATGATAAATAATTGGTAAGGGAATATGAAGACAGAGATAAACAATAATATCCAGGCACCCGAGCCTTGTAATTTATTGCTTGAAGTGTTATGAATTTGTGTACGATCGTTTTGTCAGAGCCGGAATTAGGTATTTAAGCCACTCAAACATTTAATTAAATAAAGATTTTTTTAAATATACTTTAGGAAATGCTTAAAAAGATATCAAAATGAATAAGGTACGTAGTATGAGTTTTTTTACAATACTTCACACCTGAGGATAATAATTTCCCTCGGAGCCTATGTTTTATATGAGGATGCTGTGTGAAGATTCATTTTGAGCAGATGACTGATTATAGGTCTTCAAGAAACCCATGTCGCAGGAGGGAGGAAACACACAGGTTGGCAAATCGTTCCACAATCGGACTGTTGAACTCAACGAGTCGAAACAACCCGTTCTCATGTGACAAATGTTGGGCGGTGCCGAAGGGATCAATGACGCCAGTTCTTCAGAACATCTCCCTTTGAAATACCCCTAGAACAAGGACAGTAATCCCACCTAACGCCTGTGGTCCAAAGGTTTCAAAGATTTGTTAAGATAGGGAATCTATCAAACGCACCGCCCGTTTCTGCAAATTCAAGGGCTCATTTCAGGTATTTTGAGGCTTCAGACCAGAGGTGACTGCCAAATTTAATAATGCACTCGTGAGAATTGTAAAAATATGCTCTTGTAACGCTGGTAACACTGGCGACCGACTTCACAATTACAATTACAATCTTACCTGTCTTTTTCATGGCCTTAACCAGGAATCGCTTCGAATCCGAAAAAATCGCTTCGAATCCGAAAAAAGTCAAAGATTCTTACCTGAAACAAAGAAAATAGTATTTATTAAACATTCAATACACAGCATAAATAATTTCATTTGTTTTCATTTTTGATCAGTTTTGAGGTTAGAATGTCAAATGTTAAAACAAGGATGAGCTTTACCGTACATAATTTTATTTTCTATTCATGGTAAACCATAACTAAATATAAGAAATAAAATTATCTACCTTTTTAGAAGCTTTAACTCAAAGAATAATAATAGTATTGAGTATTAATTAACATTATCATAATATCCTTATTGATAATTGGTTTGCTCAGGAATATTGTAATTTCTTTCATTAATAACAGTTTTTTTTATATTGATCAACAATTATAGAGCTTATAGTCTCCAAAAGTTAAGTTTAAATTTCGCCTAAACTAAAAAAAATATATATTTAAAATATTAACCAAATCGAAAAATAAAAATGTTCATACTAATTCAAAAACAGAATGCGCACGTGACGTCAGATGTTCCAAATGGTACGAACGTAACAAGCTCTTTTGATGAGATGATTTTTTAATAACTTTTAAATAACGATTCAATTTATAAATTCTAGATATAATTATATATTTAGAATCGGCGTTTGTTGATCTATCTGAATATATATTTTTATAGCGATTATATTTTTCACTTGAGTTCTTTATTGTCCTAACACACCTCCAACTTAATATTCTTTTTTGATTGAATATCTTTATGTCAAAAAAAAACATTATATATATATATATATATATATATATATATATATATATATGTATATTAAAATGGAATACAACCATGAATTTTTGTGAGTTTCAAATGTAGAAATAAGCTCCAACTTCTTTAAGTATTACATTTTATTAATTTTTGTGAATGCCGCGTAAAAGATTCTACTGCCCAAAACCAGTGAGACCACGGCATCTCCGATCGGATTATGTTCTGAGGCCGAAGGGAGTGAGAGGGGCGGATTATGGGTAAGTGGAAGGTTTGGGTAAATACCTGAATATGAAAATCTGGTCACAGCACATGGATATAAAGCAACCTTTCGAACGTTCTGAAAGCATGGCGATACTGAAAGTTTTGCCACTCCGATAAAATGTAATAGCAAAATATAAATCTAACGCATAATCAAATCTTTACGTAATATACATACCTTACTACTTGAAAATAAAATGCTACCATTTTGATTTACGTACTAGATTCTATGTAAAATCTAGAATCTAGATAAATGAACAAGCAAATTAGTAGACATAAATAAAAAGTTGATTAAGGCGTTTCCTTGTTAGTCGCAACTGGCAATCACACCAATTGGGGAATAAATAAATAAATAAATAAACTAAGTTATTTACACATATTCATCTTAGCTTATTTAGGAAAAAGTCGCCGTCAGAGCTATTTAAAGCTGGACTCCAGCTTACGTAAAAAGTTGGCTAAAAGTGACGGCGATTTAAATTCAGAACACGCCATACGGCGCCGCGCATTTATTTGCGACACACGCCTATTTTGGAAAGCTGCGAGTAAGTACCTACCTGCTTACGGGCTATATTCAACCAGTAATAATATTCCATTAGTGTGTATTCCATAAGTATATTCGCGAACAGCCGTAGTGTAGTCATGAGTAGGTACTATTACGAAATAATGTGTGAGTTTGTCATATCATAGGTTTCTTACTCGTTTATGTCATAATGCATTTCCTTGTGCGCCACACGAATATTTATATCTATATATGTAAAAATCAATGTAAGTTTGTTTGTTTGTTTGTTTGTTTGTTTGTTTGTTTGTTTGTTTGTTTGTTTGTTTGTTTGTTTGTTTGTTTGTTTGTTTGTTTGTTTGTTTGTTTGTTTGTTTGTTTGTTTGTTTGTTGTTTGTTTGTTTGTTTGTTTGTTTGTTTGTTTGTTTGTTTGTTTGTTTGTTTGTTTGTTTGTTTGTTTGTTTGTTTGTTTGTTTGTTTGTTTGTTTGTTTGTTTGTTTGTTTGTTTGTTTGTTTGTTTGTTTGTTTGTTTGTTTGTTTGTTTGTTTGTTTGTTTGTTTGTTTGTTTGTTTGTTTGTTTGTTTGTTTGTTTGTTTGTTTGTTTGTTTGTTTGTTTGTTTGTTTGTTTGTTTGTTTGTTTGTCCTCGATGTTCTCGAAAATTACTCGACCGGTTTCGCTGAAAATAGAACAGTTTGTTTTTATTAGTGCCGGGAAGGTTTAGAAAGTAGTTTGAATGAAATCCAATATGTAAAACTGTTGCTATAACGTTTTAAAATTAGCACGAAAAACATTGAACCCGCCATGTTTTATTTAGGTAAGCCCATAGATATACCACTCTGGTTAGCCACAGATTGCATATTCAAAAAAAGAAGGTTTTTTGGAACTTTATGATTTAGATATATTCGTATTTTGAAAAAAATAAACGTTTGGCATGAAATAAAATATTCAAATGAATGTTTCTTTATTCGGAGATAGTTACTTTCGCTGTCAAATCAATTATGGCACCCTAATGACAAGCAAGAATTCACAACATCATAACTTTTTTCCAAAAAAAAAAAATTCCGAACAAGGCCGGGTACACATCAGCTAGTAGCTTATAATAATGTCTGCTTTAATGAAATTCTCGTATCGGAAATCGTGAAGTTAAATTTGAACACAAATAATTCAAATTGCAGTATTTTTACCCATTAGTCAGTTTGTTCTTGGGATTGCTGTCTTCCCAATAACGGGTTATGATTTACATAGCAAAGAAGGAAGTGCAAACCTTTGAATTTATTTTATATTTTGATTGAATTATTAAGTTATTTCTTTACAATAGGCCCTATCATTATTTGAGTTTTAATAAATTACCTAAAATGATATATGTACTTGTAAACACATGTTTCCCATCAATATTTATTTGTATACTAGCATTAAGTATCTGGCATTGAACAGGGTTACTAATGGTTTGAACTAGTGTTTTGAAGTTGTGATGTATTCAATTTTTCTATTATTTATTGTTCAATTTTTCATCAAGAAGCACCAAAATTCTGCGTTAAGGGTTGGGAATGAGGGATGAGAGAGAGCTTTCTCTCATTTTAAATGTAAATTTCATCAAGCTCGGAATAAAACTGTAGATTTGTATACAAAACAAACAAACGTTCGGGACACACTTCTTGATATATATAGTAGAACAATTAATATTATGATTTTAAAAAAATGCTTTAAAATAAGTAAATACAGGTATCTATCCATATGTTGTAATAGATAAAATCCTTGCCTTTAAACCTAAATTTCTAGGCTTAATAACCCGGCAGAGCGCGAAAATTTTTTTTGAATTTAGATGTGTTTCTCAGATAGAAATATTGAATTTAGATGTGTTTCTCACAAAATAATATTGAATTTAGATGTGTTTCTCACAAAATAATATTGAATTTAGATGGGTTTCTCACATAAAAAAAAAATTGAATTTAGATGGGTTTCTCACATAAAAATATTGAATTTAGATGGGTTTCTCACATAAAAATATTGAATTAAGATGGGTTTCTCACATATAAAAATATTGTATTTATTAAGGATACTTACACAAAAAAAAAGAATTTAGGTGTGTTTCTCACTTAAAAAATAGTTAATTTAGATGGGTTTTACAAATAAAAAAAATATTTAATTTAGATGGGTTTCTTAAATAATAATATTGAATTTAAATCTCACATAAAAAAAACCAGAGTGTTTGAAAAAGCATTTGCATTTCGTCCAAGAAATAAAAAAAAAAGTTTGCAAAAAACATTTCTTCAAAAATTCCTAGATTAGTTGTAGAAGTATCGGGCTAGAAGATGTCAAAAGCTGTGAGGTTTCAACTATGTATAACTGTTACTGCTGAATGCATAAAGGATGAATCGAGAATTTAATGAATAGAATTCCAATTAAACAGATAGACTTTATTCTTCAATAGCTACACGACATATTTATCAAAAAGTTAATACGGGAGGTAATTTAAATTTAGGAACAATGATCAGAAGTTAATCAATACTCGGATACGAATCACCCGTTTCTTGCTTATCTCCCTGACGTTTGGGACACTGTTCACTGCGCATGCGCGCGCCAGTGTTGCCATTCGTCGTGACTTGCAAGTACGATAAAAAATTATCGCAGTTCCTACAGAAGTAACTAGATTTTCATAGAAAGTATCTCCCTAACCTCATTATTTTTTTGTCTAATTTTCCTTCACCTTCTGTATTAAAATTATCAAATGAGACATATTATAATAATAATATAATACACGATAAAACATTGACATATAATAATATACTACAAAAGACCAAGACATAACAGGTGTTAGATCCCAGCTAGGAGTGCTAGCAATGATACAAAATATAAAGCAATCTATTCTAAGATTACGTTTCGTCGTAAAATGGGGTAAAGCAAATCCAAGCAAAGTAACATTGTAAAGTAAAGCCTGTAACGTTGACGTAGCTGCAAATAACTTGTCCATATTGGCCGACTGATTTATTGTGTAATGTGCGGAAATGTACCGCATTACAGGGAAAATGGAATACTACGTGGAAACCAATTACAGAATTCATATTTCTAGCTATCTCGGTCGTACGGCGCGATTTCAGCGCTGCTATGTTGTCGCGGCGAGTGATCGCCACTTTATTTTTCCGCTAGTAGACGGTCACACGAAGCTATTGAAACTGCGAAGGTAGTAGCGAGTGAAATATTCTACGTGTCGAGAAATACATGAAACTAACCGAAAACATTCAACAATTAAAGACTCGCGATTTGAGATATCAGGCGAGGCGATACTAGTGCTGCGTTGCGGCGAATAGGTCATGTAACAGGCAACTAGGTTGTGTGATCACCAAAATCGTGAATTGAACATGTTCTAATCGAATTGCGCAATCGTTCAAAAGCTGCCGATACAGTTACTCGCAGCGAATACCTTGTCACACGAAGCGATTTCGATGCTACTATTCAAATAGCAGCGTCGAAATCGCTCCGTGCGATCGAGGTTTGAGGGCACGCTGCTATAAAACATGTAGAGGAATTCAGCAAAGAAATCTACTTTTTCGACCTGAAAGACTGACGATTTCCATTTAGATTATAATTAATGCGCTCGAATCACTGAAGAAATAAACCGATAATAATATGTTTTGGGCGTGTATGTGTGCCCGAAGTACTTAAGTTACTTTTAAATCTTCCTCGTCCCATCTCTTTTCTCTTTCCATCTATTTCCTCTTCCCATCTCTTTCCTCTCCCCATCTCTTTCCTCTCCCCACTATCTTTAGTCTCACAACATTTTCACAAAATACGGATACAGTTAAAAGTTTGTGGAAGATTTTCAGTTTAAATTTCTGATTCTGCTAATCACACTAAAAATGTGTAAGTATTTTCATTCATAAATTGGTTTTAAAAACAATCTAAAACCGCACATTCCGAAACGGTTCAAACTGGCTGAAACGTCTTTATGATATACATAACGCTACTGGCTGGTAAGACGGCTGTCACCAACGTTGCAATGCGTGACGTCAACTACGCTACATTCACGAACAAAAACGAACATGTCGTTTTGGCGGCACATCAAAAACGACACATTTTAAATTGTTGTAGAAAATTTATTCGTAAAAGGAAGATCATTTCTCCTCACTTCTAGTGAAATTGATCAAATATTTTCAATTAATCAAATTTTTTGAATAGATGTTTCCCCTTTATATCAACACGCGTGCTTCGCCCTAGACTATTAAAATGATTTGTACTCACTTAGGTCTTGACTTTTAGATTGAATGCACACGCGCAAGCGATCAGTTCCTAACAAAACTGGACGAAGATGGACAGTGTGATTTGTCCAAAAAGTCAGGAGTTAAAAAGTCCTTCTAAAGACTACACTACGCGGGTAAACCGAGAAAAATATTATACATATTTTATTTTTAACATATATAATGAGATTAACTGTTGCCGTTTATTTTAACATCTAAACCGTCGTCGCCCCCTTTTTACATTCCAAATCATCGTTTTTATTCAAGCGTTGAATTTCCTGACATGATTCGATCAATGAAATGTATCGGAAACGAACATTTAGATTATGCAAATAATTACTAAAGAATTACACCTAACCATAGATGGTACGAGAAGGTACTTACATGTCTTAAATCGGAAATAATTAATCGCTTTTCAGCAATAATTAAATGCTCAAACAGCCAATTACAGAAAAAGTTATTGTCTGTTCTTTTTTTTTTGTTAAAATAGAAAACATTACTGGCGTCCCAGCTTTAAAAAAAAAAGATATTACAATATTCATCAATTTCGGTTTCATTAATTACTAATCAAAGAAAAGCTCGCTTTTGATACAGTCATCGTAAATAATAACTTCCAATTTCCAATAAAGATGCCTACCATACCTAATTCTAGAACCGTTATCAAGTACCGTAGAAATATACATAATACGTACAGCTCCTGACATTTGATGGCAACATGCTATACTAGTGTCATCTAGCGGCCAGTGTTGTAATAATAATTTTTTCATACATAGATTTTCATAGATAAATAGATTTTCTGTGAAATATATTCATAATAAATTACAGAAAGCGAAAATAAAAAAATAAAAAAATTAGGTAACCAACATAATACGATTTTACTCCTTTTTGTTAATACATGTAAAAGTATTAAAGTGGTTATTAGGTTTATACTAAGAGTTATAAGCATCGCCACTCAACACTCGTGCTCGGTCTGGTGGTTTAGAAAGGAAATAAAATACTTATTTAATATTGTGAGAAATTTTCTTTAATTTTATTATTTTTAGGCTTCTTTTGGCTTAACGTATGACATTTCTTATAGATATTTTTTTTTATATGCTTACATAAGGATATTTAAATATTTACATCTATTTAAAGCACAAATAAATAAAATAATTATGTTAATAATTGTGACATGTTGAGCTAAGAGAAGTCTAAAAATAAGAAATAAAAAAAATCACATAATATTAAATAAGTGTGTTATTCTCTTTCTAATCCACCAGACCCAGCGCGACTGGCGAGCGGCGAGGCTTATAAATGTTAGTACAAACTTAATATATATTTTTTTCATTTATGAACAAAAAATTAGTAAAATCATATGTAGGTTACCTAATATTTGTTTTTGATTTTTCGATTTCTATAATTTGTTAAGAATATATATATTTCACAGAAAATCTATCAAAATGTATGAAAAACCATTTCTTACAACTCGGGCCGCTAGAAGGCGCCAGTGTAGTATGTTGACATCTCAATGTATGGAAAATATCAGTAGCTGTGCGTATTATATATTTCTAAGGTATTTGCCGTTATTCAGCCGATGTTATAAAGCCACACAGCACAAGTCATAATTCTAGTGGCACTTAATACTGTTCATTGTGCAATCCGCTGTATTGAAATCAACATATTGTAGTTCAATGAATAATAATATTTGAAAAGCAGGCTGAATTAATTAATTGCTCGAGTAATGATGTAAACGCACGACAAAGCTTTGTCGATTAATTCACACAATATGGAATTTAATCGACTCGATGAGCATGGACTTAATGTACAACGTAGCGTAATTTGAGAACTGTTACGATTAAACTGTAGAAAAATTAATATTTCGAACAAAAAATAATAATTCTAGAATATTGTTGCCTTTTTGCTAAGCTACGCTAACTTAATATTACCTAACCTAACCTGAACTGAACTCACTTAACTATAACCTTACGAAACCTAATCAAACTCTTGAATTCACAATCATAACACTTTTAAGTTTTGTATTTTTAATAATTGACCCGTAAATAATTACGGGATATTAAAATGAAATAAAAAAAAAAACTGTATGAATTTAAAAAAAAACAATTATGTACTCGTACCATATATGCGAGTATAGTGTCACGGCCGAGAATCGAACTCAGATGAACTGCTTAGGAGGCAACTATGTCAATCATTACACCACCAACTATTTTAAGAACTGCGGCAGAAATTCATTATATGTCGTCGCTGTATATATAATATAACTTATGTTTCCGTCATTCTGAGATAATCGAAAAAA